>BHFT01001640.1:0-58537 GCA_004320025.1 Laticauda laticaudata
CGTCCGCTGTGTCCTTTTTACAAACGTTTTGCATCCGTCGGCCAGTGTGACAGGGCCTTAAGGAACATTGTAAAGAGCTATTCTCAAGAATCTTAAAAATAAGATAGTAAAGCAGAAGCTCTGTTCACAGGACAAGAAAACATTTGAGAAACTGTCAGGCCAATTTCAGTCCAATATGAACTGAAAATTCTCATTCCTGCAATTTCTCTGTTGTGCTTTTGGAAAGTTGGTTGGAAGTGGTGGCTTCTTTAATCTCAGCACTTTCAGTGCAGCTAAGTGAACTGTTTCTGCACAGAGTAATGTCATGACTATGATGAGAAGTTAATCAATGTCATTGTCAATCTTTGGATGATGGACCACCAGGAGATCTTAGGGGTTTAGGCTAGATGGGGAATTTCAAAAAACACTCAAAAAGATGGCTACTGTACTTTTGCCAAGAAAACTACTTGTATATATCAGTGCAGTCACCTGAAAATCAAGATTCACTCTAGGGAGACTTTGCCTCTTCCGAAAATATAAAAGATTAAATTATTCAGATAACATTTCCATTTATGAAAAAAAAAGTTCAACATGCTTCTGAAAAGGGAATTAAAATATATGTTTGTTGTTGTTCTAGATGAGTGGCATGTTTTACAATATGGAGAATTGTCCTTAATTTGCCCAACAGATTTTAAAACAAGAACGGATATCTCGTGTTCCTTTTTGCTAAACTACATGCCTTTTCAGATATAATATTATATTTGGCCAGTGGTTTAATCTCAGTTGTTTGTTTGGAAGCATTTATCTTGGAAGGAGATCTTGTCTTTACTATTTTTTTTTCCTGCTTGATGCCAGGAAAAAAATATTTTATTTCAAACAGTTTGGCATGGACTACAGTAACTTCTGAATAAATCAGTATTCTTTTATTCCAATGATATGCACACTACACTACTGTCTGTGCAGGGACAGCTGGAGAACCCCACAATATTAGAAATATAATTATAAAGAGTCCAAGCTTTGGCTGAGCTTTGGGTTAGATAAAGGGAAGAGCCAAAAAGATTTTGAGCACTTATCTGAAGCTCATGGAGATTACTTGTTCCAGCAACAACTCAGTGCACAACTGTTGCTGCTTCCTAAACAATATAATTGGCTTTGATCTGCTTTTTAAGGTTAGAGCAATGTGTAGCTCTCTATTTTTCAAACATAGGTGTTACGAAGGTGCCACCAAGCTATGGAGATTAACGTGCTGCTCTAATTCACTAATCATTCACTTTTTATTGTTCTACCATTGAGAGTATTTTGGAATACTGTGTAACGGTGTGGTATGCTGGATGATCTGCAGTGGATAAAAAGATGCTTCAGAGAGTTATAAACACAGCACAAAAATAATCGGTTGCTCTCTTTCTTCTTTGGAAGAGATTGCAAAGACCAGACTCCTCTCTAGAACACTTAAAATCTCCACAGATTGTTCTCATCCTCGAATTGTTACCATCAGGGAGGCCTTATAGGTGTCTTAAAATGAGGATTAATAGATTGAGAAACAGTTTCTTTTCCAAGATAGTAATTGTTTTGAATCAAACAGTGCGTTTGTGATTTAGTCCCGTTGTTGTTGTTGTTGTTATTATTATGATTATTTTGTAAAAAAAATTGTAAACTCTGTAGTGTGGTTGTGATGTGGTGTTTGGGGCACTGTGCTGGAGTAGTTTCAAATTTCATTTATTCGTGGAATGCAGTGACAATAAAGGTATTCTATATTCTATAGTGAAATTTTCAGCATAAATATAAAATACACCTACACATACTGGCTCGCTCAGGATTTCCTCTACATTTGGAGTGCTACAAATTCTCTTCTGCATAGTGTAGGATTGTGCAGCTTGATTTGTAATAGTTGGAATGCTGGGAAGTTAATGATTAATCATTAATTTCCCACTTGTATTCAAAATACACATAGTCCTTGACCAGTGGTGGGATTCAAAATTTTTTACTACCAGTTCTGTGGGCATGGCTTGGCTTGATGGGTGTGGCAGGGGAAGGATACTGTAAAATTCCCATTCCTCTCCACCCCACTAACCTGCTTTCCAGCTCCCCCTTCTCCTGTGCAGGGCAACAAAAGAAGACCCAGCTGATCAGTTGGGATTTGGGAGACAGAGAATAGATGGGGGCAGGGCCAGTCAAAATTTCTGCTACTGGTTCTCCAGAACTGGTCAGAACCTGATATTCACACCTCTGTCCTTGACTTACAACAGTACATTTAATGATCATTGAAAGTTACAATGCCACTGAAAAATGTGACTTATCACCGTTATTCACAGATATAACCTTTGTAGCATCCTTATGGGCATATGATCAAAATTCAGACTCTTGGCAAGTGGCTCATGTTTATGATCTTTGGAGTGTCCCAGGGTCCTGTGATCCCCTTTTGTGACCTTCTGACAATAATGTTGGTGAGGAAGCCAGATTCTCTTAACAACTGTGTTACCAACTTATCAACTCCAGGGATTCAGTTGACAACTGTGTCAAGAAAGGTCATAAATTGGGGGCAAAACTCACTCAACAAATTTTCATTTAATAATATAAATTTTGGGCTCAATTGTGGTTGTAAGTCGAGAACTACCTGTACTCTATATCTTTTTCCCCAGTCAAAAGCCACAAGGTAACCCCTGTCTGATGCCTTGTTGCTACTTCATTCAATGGTGGAAGGTATTGGAAGAGAAAAAAGTTAAAACAAATCAGTGGTCCTAAGTTGTAGCTGCCATCATGGTAAACTTACCCCAGAAGTTTCAGCAGTTGGGAAAATAATGTGAAAAGTGAATTCTTAAACAGAAAGATCACATTTGGTATAATTTCATCAGAATGGGAGACAGAAACAACTTCTACCCATATGATTAAGAAAGAAAACCAATTATTTCCCTATATTGAATGGGCTGGCTGTGAAAATTAAAGAACTAAACATGGGAAATGCAGTGGACTACCAGCTAAATATGAGCCAGTAGTATACAGCAGCATCCAAAAAAGCTAATGCAACTGGAAATTGCATTAACAGAGGGATACAATCAGGATCAAGTGAGGTACTAATACTACTCTATAAAGCCTTAGTAAGACCACGCCTAGAGTACTGCATCCAGTTTTGGTCACCACACTATTAAAAAGATGTTGAGACCCTAGAAAAAAATACAGAGAAGAGCAACCAGGATGATTAGGGCACTGGAAACTAAAACATAGGAAGAATGGTTATAGGAACTGGGCTTGGCTACTCTAGTGAAGAGAAGGACCAGGGGAGACATAATAGCAGTCTTCCAATATTTGAGGGGCTGCCACAGCGAGGAAGGGGTCAAACTATTTTCTAAAGCTCCGATAGGCCAGACAAGGAATAATGGATGGAAAATGAACAAGGAGAGATTTAACCTGGAAATAAGGATAAACTTTCTGACAGTGAGAACAATCATCCAATCGAACAGCTTGCCCTCAGAAGTTGTGGAAGTGCCATCACTTGAGACATTCAAGAAGAGATTGGACTGCCATTTGTCGGAAATGGTGTTGGGTCTCCTACTTGGGCAGGGAGTTGGATTAGATGACCTACAAGGTCCCTTCCAACTCTGATTATCTGTTATCTGCCTTTGTAGGAAGAATGAATCATAAGATGCATTCATAGCAACAGCTGACTTCAGTATATTCCAGAGAATCAATAACAGAAAACGAGTATGAAAATTCTGTGCTTACCCTTAATGTTTTGTTGCTGTTGTTTTGTTCACTTTGTCCAAATGTGTTTGCAAATTCAGACTGAGAATTGATGAAACAATTTTCCTCCCGCTGTATTTCTATTAGATAATTGCAATATATTTTGAATGTGTGAGTATTTGTAAGATTGCTTGTTCTTTAATACTATCAATTTTGATTCATCTAAAAACATCTTTCTGGAGGGGAGAAGCTCACTGAAAACAACATGGCAATTACTGAACTTATTGGCTTCTAAACTTCTGCATAATCTGGCCAGCAACAATTACAACCATTTTGTCACAAATAAAAGGACTTGCAAGGGCTCTGAATGTGAATTGTTGGATTCTCATAATAGCCTTCAAGTCTCAAGGGAATGCTTCTAAAAAGCCACTACCTCTGTTGTATTAATTAAGCATTGTTTTACTTTAAACTATTGTGTATTTACTGATTTTAAAATGTTAAGAAAGATCCAGAAGCACAATTTTGGAGCTAATAAGCGCACCAACATGCCTACCGTACTGTTCCAGTCCTATTGTTTCTTTTATTTTTCTCATATATATCCATGTATTCATAACTATGGTTTTACTTATACCTATTATCTTGTAAGCAATTGACAAAACAAATAAAATAAATAAAAAAATAAACCTTCTTGCTGATTCAGTTGATTTAAAGGGCAGAATGGCTGTCTGAAATGTAGCCAAATCCTTAATCTCACTGCTGTTGCAAGCAGTGGGTATAATATTCAAAAAACTCACTGTCAGACCATAAATATTTCCATAAATGACTGACAGAGCAGTGAGAAGTATTAAATATCATAGCTATGCAGTTCAACTTTTGTCCAGTTAATTCCTACATCGTGGGGCGTGACTAGAATTATGATCCCTCCCCTCTAATTATTGACAGTAATGCCTGACATCTTGAATAATTTTGTGTGGATCTTTCTGTGTGTGTATCTTCTGTCAGTTTTGATATCTGGTGACTGCCTGGATTGATCCCTGCAGTTTTCTTTGCATTCCCTCCACCCCCAGAAATGGCTTGTCATTGCTTCCTCCTAAGGGGCTGAGAGATAGTGACTGGCCCATGGTCACCCAGCTGGCGGTGTACCCAAGCAGTACTAGAATTCACACTCTTCTGCCTTCTACACCAAACTGGTTTTATTATGTGTGTCACTCTACCCGCCAAGGTTTCAACAGATCAAGTTATTTGTTACAGTATGTGATGTATCCATGCCTCTGGTCATGTCTGTCTTACTAAAAGCAGATTTTTAATTCAGGGAACATCACAATGAGAAACAGCACCCAGTTTTGACTCCCCAGTGAAAAGCAGATTTTTAATTCAGGGAACATCACAATGAGAAACAGCACCCAGTTTTGACTCCCCAGTGGACACAAATAGCTAACACTGCAGGAGATACTTTTATAGATTGTCCTTAACTTATAACAGTTCATTTAGTTTAAGTTATAATGGTGCTGGAAAAAAGTGGCATGTGACAATTTTTCACACTTACAATCATTGAATCATATTTGCAGTCGTGGGATGAAAAATCAGATGGTTAGCAGCTGACTCATATTTATGATGGTTGCAGCGTCCAAGGATCATGTGAAGCCAGATTTGCTTAAGAGCCGTGTTGCTACCTGAATGACTGTAGTGATTCACTTAATGACTGTGATAAGAAAGGTCATAAATGCAGTAAAACTTACTTGACCAATGTTTCACTTAGCAACATAATTTTTTTAATGTTCAATTGTTGTTGTAAGCTGAAGACTTCCTGTATTCCTTCTCCAAACCATGTAAGTTTATTTAGAAGTAAGCTCCGCTATCTTCACTGATGTTACTCTTAGGAAAGCGCACACAGGTTTGCCAAGACACCTCTCTTGAGCCAGCACCACACACAACAAATGCAGATGCTTCCTCTGACAGATGCCATACACCATTTTTCTTACCACTCATGTGACAGTATTATTAGGCCACAGGGTGCCCTTTTTTTATAAAAGGACGTTTGTGCAACAGGATGGTCGTGGAGGTTCTCCTGGAAGCCTGATGTAATAATAAAGTACTAAATCTAGAGCCAAAGAAGTTCCTGTGGAGAAATTCACAAAACTATAATGCAGTAAACAAGGGACCGTATAAACCAAAGTATTCCCTTTACTATGATATTAGTTTTTCAGTTCTTCCATAAAGAGAGTGGGCTTTTTTTTAATTATGCGCAAGCAATGAGAAACACTTTCAATAAAACCACATGCTATAATAAACTTGTTACTCTTTACAGAGCCACTAAATATGTATTTTTGCTGCAACAGATTAACTCAAGTATTCTCTAGAGAAATATTAGATCAATGTGTGCATATCATACTTTGTTTCTGGTCTGAACTCTTGAAAATAGTAAACTGAAAGCCTACACTTAATTTTATTAATAATTGCCTTGGGTGGTTTAACATCCTGGAATATACAGTTTTTACTATACACAGAAATTAGAAATTGTTTATAAAATATATATTTATATATTTAAAGTATTCTATGTATTTTCTAAGCCAGATGATTGCTTTCCTAAATCTCATCCTTTGGAAACAGTGTAGAAATATATTACTCAGATGTTTATACATTTCAAACATAAAAAAGTTTAGTTGAAAAAAATTGTAAGGGCATATATTTCTTTCTGCTTTCTAAAACAATAATAACATAATATTAGGTTTAGATAAAAGTGACTCAGTAAAGAATTTTTGTCTTGAGGAACATTCATCTTAAAGTTTCGGGGTATATAATTCATTTAAATTGCCATTTGTGTTCTGCTGTGGTTCACACTTTTCTTATTTCCTCTTACCTTTTAACTCTGTCCCTATATTTCTTGTGAAGCACGACCAATGGATTTAAAAATAATCATCCTTTTAAATGGTACTTCCCCAGTGGCTTTTTTGGTACTTCCCAAAAATCCATCTTTTCTTTTCTTGCTCTTTTTTTGTTGACCATTTCCGCTGCCTTACATTAAAAGTTTCCCTCCTGGAATTTTAATTTTGAGCGAAAACTTTGAGTGAGAGTTTTGAGTGAAAACCCACGCTTAGGGGTGTTAGAGAAAAAAAGAAATAAATCCTTCTAACAAAACAATTTTCAATTTCTATTTATAGCCATGTGCTATTAAGCTGTCAAGCAAAAGAGTAACCTTCTGTATGTTTAGTGATTTTGTATATACATGCTTATGGTGAGAAAAAAATACTGCACTGGACTGGACTTCATAAATAATCCCAATACAATACTGTAGTTTCATCTCAATATGCTAGAAAAATGTCAAAGAAACTTTTACTCTTGCCTCATCAAGGAGAAAACAAAATGATGGATGGCTAGAAACAGAAAAGACAAGATTCTGAGGATATAATTGGCCATTAATTTTTATAGAATGATCTGTGAGAAATCTGTGATAATTAAAAATAATTATAAAATTATATATTTTAAAGTCTTACTTTAGCTATTCAAGAATGAAATGATAAAGAAAGATGCAGCTTGTGAAATGCTTAGCATTTCATAGGTTCGAATGAGAAAGTTAATAGCAATAGAAATAGCAACAGCACTTAGACTTATACACCACTTCATTGTGCTTTACAGCCCTCTCTAAGCAGTTAATAGAGTCAGCATATTGCTGCCAATAGTCTGGATCCTCATTTTACCAACCCCAGAAGGATAGAAAGCTGCATCAACCTTGATCCGGTCAAGATCGAACTGCTGGCAGTCTGCAGAATTAGCCTGCAATACTGCATTCTAATCACTGCGCCACCACAGCTCTTCATGGCTATTCTTCTGATAGGTCAACAATGTGAACTTACCTTCCTAAACAATTGGTTCAGTTTTAGGGTTTAGGATGAGGTGAAGAAGCATATTATTTTCTACCCAAGTGGCTGTTAAAATTATGGCCTGTGTAGGTTTGAAGTTTTTGTAAAACAAGCGATTTCATGCAGAACAGGCAGAAACCCCCAAAGAAACTGTGTCCTAGAGACAAAGGGAATGACATGGGGTCCTTGAGCCTTCTGAATTGCTGGGACCAGAATTCTACTACCATATGGAAAGGTTTATGGGTGTAACTAATAGGAGATGACAGCTGAGTTTAGAGCTATCTGCTTGTCCTTAGCTAGACCATGTTAATGAAATGTTTGTTTATCCATGAAAAACATGAACTTGGCTCATAGAAGAAATGACCTGTTCCTATCTCATTGTCCAGTGTGGGTAAGTAACATTTTATCAGCAATCACTGAGTAATTATTTTGGTCTTCTAAAAAAAAAAAAACACCTCTGGTCAAATAGCGTTTAGGATTTCACTTAAAATAAGATATTTTTTTGCTTGTGAAAGAACCATCACTCTGGGAATTCTTATGGGATGGACACATGTAGGGAGAAGACAGAAAAAGGAGACAATATATGTTAGCTTACAGCACATGAATGCACTGGTAAATGGGAAAATTTAGGAATCAGCATCCCTAAAAGGAATCCCTTAGGTAGAAATATATATTTCTTATTTGCTAATAGGAAACACTGCAGTTTAAGGGAAGGGGAGAGGAGGGGAGGAGAGAATCAAACCCATTTGATTATATATTTTTTGCATTTGAAAAACGATGTCCAAGCCTCCCCAAAAACCCATATACACATATGCACAATACAATTTATTGATTCAATTTTCAACTAACAGCAGAAGAAATCAGAAGTCTCAAGCTTTTCTGCTTGCAAATTACAGGTTTTTATAAACAAATGTTGAAACAACTACACCCACACATGTACTGTATGGGCATTTTCTACTTCAAACTGATTTGCAAATACAAATTAATGTTTAAAGTAATACTTACTTCAACTTTACATTTGCTTGTTCTGGTTTAAATTTCAGTAAATTCACAGGAAGTTATGCTTACAGTAGACAAGAATCCACTGAGGTATAATTTGGTACTTTTGATTGATTGTGAGTAAAAAGGATTTGTCTTTTATTATAAGGACACCAGCAGATCTAAAAACCATCTAAAAACATAGATCATTTCACCACTAGTGAATTATAGTGTCTTCTTAGCTTTATCACCCAGTCATCCTTGAAATGATATAAAGGCTCTTGTCATTATTTTTATTTTGGTACAATGATAGTTGGATGTTTCTAGAAGATGCTATAAATTGTGGTTAGAAAATGACCATATTATTACTGTTACATATTGCACTGAATCATATTCATTCTCATCTACTGGATTGAGATTAAAGAATTCACATTATTTAATTGTCCCATTATCAGAACAGTAAAACTACCACTTTTTGAGGGAAGAAACAATCAATATTAGCATTTATTCATTTCCTCCCATCCCACCCATTCAACCTCTGGGCACATTTTTCTCCTTTTATGTCATTTCATGCGTGATTCTCTGTTTTTACTACTTATTTACTACTACTTGCCTCCTGCTTACTTTACTACTTACTTTCTTGAAACTTTGCCAAGAAAACTGCAGGAACTTGTCCAAGCAATCTTTAAGAATTGGACATGATTGAACAGAAGAAGAAAAAAATCTTCATCCTATAGTTACTTGTGCTATTTGATAGCAGAAGGTAAAACCTTTCTAATATGAGGGATTGGAAAATAATCAAATAATGCATCACTGGATTTATAAAACAATAATACAAAGCAGGAAGCTAAGGAAGAAAAATAATAATTTTTTTAAAAAGTCAGATTGATTGATTGATGTAGCCAGCCATAACTCCGGTTGTGACTCCAGGGTGGCAAATATAATAAAAATAATGACATAATGGGGTTTATGACTTGGAATGTAATTATAATTTTAAAAAAGTTATAATCTAACCAAATCCATGGAAAAACACCCAACTAAAATCCTGATGCTTTAACTTGCCTAAATAATTTGTAAGTGTCTGTGTGTGTGTATAGAAAGAGAAGCAGTCAAAAAACTGTCAAACTCAAGCCACCAGATACCTGCAAGTAGGGATCAGGCTGACCTATTATACTGTATTCTGCCTATAACACAGAAATCTGCCCAGATTGCTTGCCTTCTCTTGGAATAAACAAATAAGGTGCCATGGAACTTGGAGTGGAGCATTGGCCGGGAGCAGGGATCAGCCCTAAGTCTCTTGTGACTATGCAATGACTCAAAGCTAATTTTCTGCTTAATCCCTCCTCCTTGCCTGCCTGGCAGTTTTCCAGAAGAAATCTATCAATCCACATTAAACAATGTGATAGATTATGGGCAATAACTTTCAGTGAAGAGGACTGCATCCTATAGCAGGTTGATTCTGAAGAAGATAATATGCTGTTCATTTAGAAATTGGAAATGTGGAAATTTCCCTCTACAATTTAGACTTATTTGTACCTAGCTTTTCCTCAAAGGTCTGCTTCTATCCTCTTGGCTGTAATTGTTTCTAATCAGCCCTGCCCTTCATGTTATGCCATCCTGTTGACTAAGATGGCAACTACATGAAGCTATTGCTGTAGTAGTGTCACTTTTAGAATCATAAAACGCTAGAAGTTGAAACCTAAAAATGTGTGGATTTGGTGATGGCACAAAAGAAGGCATTATATATATATAAGTTTGTGTTTTTTTTTAAAGTTTTCGCGGGAACTTACATGAATGCAGTTCAGCTTCCTTCGGGTATTATCCCACATCATTGTAGTGCTTTTAAAGTTGTAGCATAAAGTGTAGCAATGTTTCGAGCGTCTATCTGCGCATAATCAGGCGTTCTGTAATGAGTTTGTATGTGGGTCAGGCTTCTCGACAGCCATTGGTTTTTAGAATTTGAGGCTAGTATGCCTGATTGTTGTTCCAGGATGTTTTTTTCTACATCCTGATTGGTTGGGGAGTCTTGGTCTGTGTTTTTTTGGACTTGGGTAGTGTTGTGTTGTGATTTGGTGTTTTTGTGTTTCTTTCTATCTGTTTTGTGGCTTTGATTGGCTGGCAACAGCTGTTTCCTGTATTGGAGGCTTTCAGTGCAGCTTGGCTTCGCGGTGAAAGGATGGCTATTATCTATTAGGAGCTAGGTTTCATCTGGGTGCCTGGTTGGGGTGTATTTGAGCTGGAGGTATCAGGGGGAATCTGTTTGTGCCCAGGTGTTTGGTTCCACAAAACAAAATCAGCTAGCGGTTGATCCACAAACACACTAAGACACATAATAGAGGCCTGAAGAATTGAACTCACAACAACACTGAAACAATTAGTATATAATGTTTCCAAACAGGAGAACTCGCACCAAAACAGAACAGCAGTGTCCTACTCCCACGAGAGGATTCAACTTATGGTCCACAGCACCCAAAAAAATCCCCCAGAATCCATCATGATGTGTGCAGTAGAATCCAGCCTAACAAATTAAATACAGATGAAGCTGACAGAATAAGACACCAGGTTTACAAACATCTTAATGCAAGCAAACCACCCAAATGACAACTTACAAAAAGATGAATTCAGAAGCACTACAAACCCTGAAAATGATAACAGCATAATAATATCTAGGGGCGCTCCAGCAGAACGGGGGAACTGCCGACAGGTAGTAATTGTGATATGGAAAGAGCTATCGAGAACATAAATTCGACAGAGCTGACTGCGCAAGACTCCACAAGTATCAAACCTTAACACAGACCCAACCACATATCCTGGAAAATTAACACAAGAAGAAAATTATAGACCAGCCCACATAGCAGAAGAAATCCAACAGACGATCATCCCAAGAGAAAATTCTTCTAGATGCCTGCAAATTATACGGCTCGGACCAAATACAACAATGGCTTCCTGTCTAGACCTAGTGCGACCGCTGCGCGATAAGGTAGCACCATTACAAGAACCCTGTAGCTAAACACTGTTAGCGGACAATAATTACAGCCCGATGATAAACCACAGCTTCATTATGTTACAAAACTATTACACGTATCTTTCAGGCATGACCGTACGAAAGATCAGTATCTCACGTGGGCAAGAAGGATCTTGCTTGGTAGGTTGTTTATTGACGTGGTGGTTTCACTATTCACTCAAGTCCCGATAAAGAGAGAACACCTCGAAATCATCAAAAATAAATACAACCAGCTTAACACCTCATGGACACTAACAGAACACTGCCTACCAACACATATTTCATATACAAAGGACAAAGATAACAAGCAAACTGAAAGAGCCCCTGTGGGATTCACCACTGTCAACCCGTCATTGCAAACCTGTTCATGGAAAGAATTCGAATCAGAGCCCTGGCTATGCCACCACAACCAAACTGTGGCTAGGATACATCGATGGACACATTTGTGATTTGGCCCTTGGAAAAGAATAACTAAACAATCCTAACACCTGAAACAGTACACACCCAAATCAAATTCACACTGGAAATGGAAATAAACCAAACACTACACATTCCTAGATGTACTAATCTAAAAAAGAACAGATGGCATACATAGGACATATCGTATACCAGAAGAAACACACACCACACGCTTACCTCAACACCACCAATCCACCACCACCCAGCACAGATAATTCGTGGCAAAACACTAATTACCAGAACCAAATGCCTGGCAGACAAGACACATATAAGACTGAACTATGCACCTCTGACTAAAGTATTGACAGCCAACAGCTTCGCACAACAAAAATCACTGATCCACAAAAACACCCAGAGACAGTGACCTAGACTAACGACACCTATGGAACAGCTGTCATGCCCTACACTAAGAGTAGTACAACATCAGACTCGGAGAGTACCACAGGCATCACATCAAGACTGCTTCAAAACAGACAAAAAATAGCAGCCTCCTTAAAACCCAAAGACAAAATTGACCTGAAAAAAACCAGGCATATACGAAGTTTCCCTGTAGCCATCAATGCCCGGTCCACACATTGGGAAAGAACCAATAGAAGAATAAGTTAGTCCGCTACACTGGATGAGCCTACATAAAGGAGGTGCACAGTGAAAGTATGTGCTGGAACCGGCGACCTCTCACTAGTCGCAACACAGTTAAAACATCAGGTCCAGACAATCAACTTCAATGGACTAAAACCCTAGCCACTAATAAGAAACCCCAGCACAGAATCATCGAGAGAAGCCATAGGAGAATTGAGAAAAAGACTGATTAGCAGTGAATAGAGGAGAGATTGATAGGCGAACTGTCATCATCTTGGCAGCGTGCAGTCTCAACATAGAAGATCACAAGCCAGCAACCTGGGAGAACAGACTCGCCCTGATACCTCCACTCAAACAGCTGCAACCCCCACCAGGCACCGCAAATGAAACGCTAGCTCTCATAGATAATTGCACGCGAGGTTGCCTTTTGCCCGGAATCGGCGAATGCTCGAAGGCGTACTTGGCACTGAAGCGCTCGCATTAATTGATACGGGAACGGATGTGGTTTTGCTTCTAGAGCTGAAGTTCAAGGCCACACACAGACAGACGGAAAACGCAGAAGCAACACGAAGTGTGCGGAGCGCGAGAGAGCGGTTGGTGACCCGCTCGGTGCCGGATAGGGCGAATATACGCGCGATGCGAGAGTTATGCCTATAGGGAGTTCCGCGATCTTTGGGGAGTGTGAGGTGGTGGGTATGAAAAATAGTGGCTCTCTGACAGCTATCATATCGGCTAGCTCAATCTGTAAGAGACGCCAGACCGGCTGTGAGACGGCCATAGACCCACATCAGACAAATTTGAGCTCAATGTCAGAAGCTGAGGAGGCCGATATTCTGCTGAAACGTTGCTCGACACGCGAAAAGCACTACAATGACGTGGGATAATACCCGAAGGAAGCTGAACTGCATTCATATATATATAAATTTGGCTGAAGTGACACTAGAGAGATAGGAGCTAACTGTTTGGGCTGAATGTTACTTAAGATATGAGCATAAAAATATTTTCTTATTTGCCAGTTTGTCATAGGAGCCAAGAAGAAAATGTGCATACAAGAAAAAAATCAGGAAGATAAACTATATATGTGCATTTGTATGCCGTATATACCAAGATGGATTTGGGGAGCTAGATTTAAAAGAGATGTACAGTTGGGATGTGGTGCAGAGTTCTGGACACTTCAGCTTCAAGAATCAATTTAAAGCTGTGAATGGTGAAGAAAAGTAACACTAAAATGGATTGGAACTACCTTGTATAGAAAGATTGGATTATTTAGCCTTGGAGGAGGAAGGTAAGTAAAGGGAGGGAGGGAGGAGAGGAGAGAGGAGAGAGGAGAGAGGGAGAGGGATAGAGAGAGAGAGAGAGAGAGAGAGAGAGAGAGATGTCACTGCTCTTGTTACAGGAATCCAACATTATCCAATAAATCTGAGCATCAACTGGGGCTCATTCATATGCCTGCGCACCTGCAGGAAGATGCCCATTATCTGTTTGTCAAGAACATTAATGTTCCTCCTATTCCTGGCCACTATCTTCCAAGGCCATTCTCATTTTGGCAGGGCTTTCTCAGTGTGCTATCACTGCCACATCTTTGCCAATCCACAAGGAGGAGAAGATGTAGATTTTTAGGAGGCTGAGCCTCTCAACACTCAGTAACATGCTTCTTTTCATAGAGAGATGAGATCATGCTCTCCTGATTTCCCTTCCTACAGCAAGATATTAAAAACATCCAGTGATATAAAACATATCTTTCTAGATCAGGCTACCTCATTCAAAGACCAAAAAAAGGGGGTGGGATACGAAAGAGAGCAAAAGACAGAAATGGGGAAGAGGGTCAAAAAATAAATAAAAGAGAATTTGTTTTCCAGTCTACTTTCTGCTATCGTCAGCTTCCTTCAACATCACCCATTACATGTGATACAATCTCCCAAGAGATTATTCCTACAGAGGTGAGACCATTGAAAAGGAAAAGGAAAAAGAAAAAGAAAGGAAAAATAAGAGAGAGAGAAGCTTAATTTTACAATACCTATAAAGGCATTTCATTCCTTTATAGATGCATTCCATAGATGCTAAAGGGAATCCTAACTGATTTCTATAATATAATGAGCAATTTCTGAAAATACAACCATCCTCTTATGAAATTACAAGATTTTGGGGGATATTGATTCTAGATTTGGGTTCTTAGAATATTTATCTGATAGTGATGGCATCAAGTATAGCAGGTGCAGAACTGAAATAAGTGTAGAGAAGTCTAGAGAGGTTATTTCTCACAACTAATTATTCTTTTTAGATTGTGTAGTCTGAGAAGTAATGGATAGAAAGTTTACAACAATCTAAAATTTTATGCTAAGTCCATTTGTATGGTCATATTCATGCTTTCCTGATTACATGGCTATCAGCATTTAAAAAGCGACCTTTTAACTTATCTAAATGAAAGGGCAATGAAGGTTAAGCTAAATGCTTCTTGTAAAGCAAAGAAGGACAACTTCAATTTAAAATGACAATGATTACAGTGCTTTATGATAGAAGAGAAAACATTTCAGCTATTACAGAATTTACAATAATTATATTCTCATGGCAGCCTGATTTAACTCTTGCAAACAAAGAAGAAGACAAACCACGGTATAATTTATATTTACTCTATTTTTCCCTATGGAGTCATCTAGGTAATGGTTATGCCAAAGGTATTTTTCAAGAGGCAAATGGACTTTCTTGTTTTTCTTTGAAGAGGTTTCGCTTCTCATCCAAAACGCTTCTTCTGATATATTTACTCTACTTAATATAAGACTTTTTTCTCTGCATGATATTCAACAGTTTCTTTGGGAGTAGAACACATTGCAAAATAAGAACAGTTAAAAGAAGGGTCCTATAGGATATAGAAAGAAAATGTAGTAAGATAGAGTATAAGATAGAAAATACAGTAAAGTAGAATATAAGATAGAAAAATATGCATTAGACAGCACATGGATTCATACCTAGCTGACTAACTACACTGAATATGTTAGTCATTAGTGGAAATGCATCTATATGAAGAGAAGTATGCAGTGGAATGACATGCTAATTTCTTCTGTGCATTAAGTTGCCTTCTGACTGTCCCCTGGCTGTGACTGTTTCCCTTTCTCCCAAGGTCATTCCCATGTACCATTATAAATCTCTTTATACCTGTCATTCCAAAATCAAGAGAAGAATGAAAAATCCCAATATTTCCCCTTCCCCCAAAATCATGCATGTCTGGTGACCTGGACCTGTATTTTGGCAAGCTAAAGGCCCATGTAACAGCTTATGGATATTTAAACATATGTTTAGGTCTGTATATGTCCATCTGCATGCATGTGCACGGGTCTCTACATAGTAAGGTATGTCAAGATGGAATGCAATTGAAGCCCACATTTTTTCATACCAATTGGGCATCTGACTCAATAAAAAAGGGAAGTCTTTGACTGCAATTGCCATCTTGGTTTTTTTTAAAACATCCAAACACTATTGCCATCTTGTGTCAATCATCTCCACATATATATTTTCGTAGATTTTTTTGGGTACAGGTATGTAGATCTAGGTGTGTTCAGGTCTTTTCCCATGTAAGATTAAGACTATCTTGGTGACGTTTCGGCAAGGTCCCACTTGGAAGCTTGCACTGGCACGAAGCCAAAAGCACCAGCCTGAGGATGGTGAGTGGGACCTCGCCGAAACGTCACCAAGATAGTCTTAATCTTACACAGAAAAAGACCCAAACACACCTAGACCTACGTATGTATGTATGTATGTATGTATGTATGTATGTATGTATGTACGTATGTTAGACAGCTTTGTTGGGTATTTTCCCACATCATTATAGTTCTGCTTTTAAAGTTGTAGCAACGTTTCAGCTACAACTTTAGAAGCACAACTATAATGACAGAAACGGCTGTGAAAGTCTGACTCACAGACGAACACAATACAGAAGCCTGATGATGGCAGATGAGATTCTGCTGAAACGTTGCTACAACTTTAAAAGCACTACAATGACGTGGGATAATACCCGAAGGAAGNGGGATAATACCCGAAGGAAGCTGAACAGCACACATGTAAGTACCCGCGAAAACTTAAAAAAACAAATATATATAAATAGATAGATAGATAGATAGATAGATAGATAGTATATGCGTACATACATACAGATAGTCCTCAACTTACGAGATAGAGTTATTAAGTAAGTTTTGCCCCATTTTATGAACTTTTCTTGCCACAGTTATTAAGAGACTCATTGCAGTTATTAAGTTAGTAACATGGTTGTTAAGTGAATCTTTGCTTGCAAAAAGGTCACAAAGATGATCACATGACTTGGACATTGGGAGCAGTTGGCAAGTGTCCAAATTTTGATCAAGTAACCATGGGGATGTTGCAACAGTCGTTAATGTGAACAATGGTCATAATCACTTTTTTCAGTGCTCTTGTAACTTTAAACAGTTAGTAAACAAATGGTTGTAATCCGAGGACTACCTGTAATGTACTGAGTGACTTGCAAGGTTACTCTGCCATTCTTTCTGTTTCAGCAGCCTGAGGTGAACACCTCTCTGGAGTGACTGGTCTATAAAATAATAGCAAGATTCACTAATAAAAAAGCTTCTGAGGAGAAAAGCGAGAAGAAAAGGGAGTCATGGCACAGGAAAACAGGATAATGTTAAAGTAAAAGGTTGTATTATCTGCCTCTCCTTTTAAAGGTTGCTACTCCTGAAATCCTTTCTTTTCAGTTGGTTAACGATATCACACTTAAGGCAATTAAGACAGGGATGTTCTCTTTCTTTATTCTTCTTGGTGTTTTGTTGTTGCTGTATTTTTTTTAAATAATAATGTAGTTCTTTTGTAAGAATGCATGCATTATGTAGAGAATCCAGAGGTCAAAATGATAACCTAGTTTTCATCTCAAAGAAAATGGTGACTTGAGGTTTATTTTTCATTTTTTGAAAAAGTTGTGAAGATGCATTACTTTCATTATTCATACTTTAGATAGTGAAGTAGCTTGTTGAAGTTAGAACTATTGCAATATCTTGGTTAACCCAACACTGAAACCCCTGACTGATAAAAAGACAATGTTATGCTTCTGTCTAAGATACTATCTAGTGGTTTTACATGCCATTCTTGGCAGCAATGCCAAAATGGTTTTCCATCTCCCCCTATCAGGATTTTTGCACCCAACTTTTTAGTCTAGGCCAGTTTGTCTTAGCCTTGACAACTTTATGAGTGTGTGGATTTCAATTCCCAGAATTCCACACTAGCATTCACCAACCACTTTCAGGCACTGCTTGTCTTCAACGCTTTTCACCCATCCAATCAGAGCTGGCAGAGTGGGGGCGCTCCAGGTCCTCTGAGGTTAAAAGTATTGGTTAGAGGGACTATGAAAGTTCACTTTTTCTGTTGTAACATCTATCCACTAAACAGCAATCTCCAGAGATTTATTTGGCTCCCTCACTAAAAAGGTTGCACAAGTTCTATGCTGTTAGGCTTGAAGTCAGGCAGTTTGTTAATTCTCTAGTATTTGGGGGGTAAAATATTGGTTTTCTTGAAATAGTTGTTCTTTTCTCTTTTAATTGTTTTTGTTTTTTTCTTTTTAACTATGAAGGCCACTCAAAGATTGAGCCAGGGGGGCTGAATCAGAAGGAAGGGAGGAAGGAAGGAAGGAAGGAAGGAAGGAAGGAAGGAAGGAAGGAAGGAAGGAAGGGACTAATAAAATAAATTAAAAATTCATCACAAATTGTGGTGGAATCATCCCATCTTCTGTTTCTGAACAATGCTATTGTTGATGTGATAGGTAACTTTTCTTTAGAAATTGCAAATAACATCTTATGTTTAATATTTTAAAGACAAGTAGTGACTTACAATATTTCCCTTTCTTGTACACTTTTACATAATAATTATGAAATAATGTGGGAGAAAACATAAGAAAAATAAGCTTCTACTGGTGAACTGGTGATTATTGACACTATTAAATTGTCTAAAGAAAAGTTACCAATAACACCAACAACAAAATATTTCATTTCCTGGTATCTTTCGCAAATTTTGATTGAGGTTATTAATACAAGTCTATCTTTTTCAAGTTTTTGGAAACATTTTCAATAGATGGTAAAGCTGGATTAGCACATAAAATCTTAAACAATCTTACAAGTATAGAGCTTGTTTATAAAGGTAGATTTAGTTCTTACATTTTATATATTCTCTTTATTCCCCCCTTCACCCCAATTATTAGTTGCACTGCATAACTCTTTTGTTAAACTAGGCTTGAAATGTTGTTTGCACCTCAACATTTTCATTAAGTTTGGATCTTTTTAATTAAAGGATATATTTCTTATTCCTTAGCAGTAATAAAAGAACACCACATTTGAAAAGTGAGACAAGGATTAAAGAATTTAGAGAGTTCTAAACAAAGGTACATCCAATTATATGTGAGTACTATTTTACTACATGTCATTTACTGTTTCAGAATTTAAAATTCCATAACAGTATATACAACTGTCTAGAAGATGTAACACCCCACTTGGATAGACAACAGGATAGCTTTTCTTTTAGGGAAGATTTTTCTTCTGGATTATTGAACAATATTTCATCTGAACCTTAACTTTGATGAGTTTTCTCCTTTAAAATGATGGATCACATGCTGAGAAGTCCTTTAAACAGAACAAAGAATTGGTCTGTTCCCTCATTATACCCCAATTAGAAAATTCTAAGTTGATATGCTATTTTTTTAAAAAAAATGTTATATTTGAAGTCACTATAAAATCAGTATTTTCTTTGAAACACTTTGGAAGATTGTCTTTTCCCACTGACAGATATAGTTGATTCACCACACTTCCTAATAACTCGATTTCTGTTTTTCCTAAAGGAAAAATGTCTTGATAGCTTTTGATTTCTTCATCATAGTAACTGCTAGGATAGGTTGGTTTTTTCTGTTATTGTTGTTATTGTAGTTGTTGTTGTAGCTGTTGTTTTTGCAGAGAACCAAACCTATGCACACAATGTAGATGTCCTGGGGGTAACAAGCAAAGTATTTTATTTTGCCTTTGTGTGGAAAAAGATGAGGAAAAAGAACTTTATGTATTCCTTGGTGTTTCAAGATTGGCCAGTTTGAACACAACTGTAGATACCCTCAAGTTACTTTTAAAGAAATGAAGAGAGAAAAACAGCAATTAAAGTGGGCTCCTAGACTCACTCATTATCTCTTCTAAATTTCAATGACTTAATATCAGATGGAGAAGTACAGTTTTTTTTCCTAATCTGTTACAACTGAATTTCCTTTAAGGCCTCCTTTTCCCTTGTTTAAAGAACATTGGCCTTGAACTTTCTGTGCAGTGTTTGACCCTGGATCAATGTGTCCACTCTGAGAGGTGCCATCCCTGTATCTTGCCTAGCATCCATCAAGATGCTGAAGCAAAAGTGACTGTTTTCAATCCACAGCCTTCCCAACCATGCAACCCGTTCAAGTGTTGCTGTCACCCTGCCAGCAAGACCATTTATTTGCCAGATGTTAACAGCATACATAAAAGTGCCAAGCAGCTTTCATTGTACCATTGGAATTGCTGCTCTGCTCTTGAAATAATCAAGCCTTTCATTGTGATTTGACTAAAATCTGCTACATTTAACTGTCTTGTCAATTATGCATCTCTTTTGGCACTTCAAGTCAAGCATCAGAAAGAGTGCAACTGCTGCTTTGAACCTGCATCAACAAAACCCCTGACATTTATTTTCCCTAACAACACTCCATTGATCTCAAGATTTCAGGATGGATGAAGCACAAGCATGACTGAGGCTGCATGCTAAAAAGATATTTGCAATAGTATTTCCAGAATTTCACTTTTGGGGAAGCCTTATGATCACTGGGATGATGCCACAATTTTCTTAATGAGCATTGCCACATCAGAAGATGTTTTAGGAATTAAAAAAACTCACCTTCACCTTTAGCTTGCTCTGAAGTCTCTCTTTCTCAGAGTGGGACATTAAAAAAATAGCCTTATAGAAATCTGGGTTTGAGACTTCTTTCTCAAAGAAAAGACGATGAGATATTTCTCCCTGTTCCAACCAATTTTGTTTCCATTTGGATCAAGTAATTAAAATACAACTTTATATATAGAGACAGGAGATCACTCAATCATTTTGTAGAAGAAATTTACTGCACATCACATCTCAGAATTCCTATGTTTTGAGTTTGTATCATTTGCTTTGGGGAAAAAACCACCTCAAACAGAAGTTTGGTTTATAATAAATTAGTGCATTGATTAAACCAGCTTAGGGATACCTACTCTCACATACAATGACTCTCTAAGGTTTTGTATAGAAATTTGTGAATTACCTCTAGCTAAGAATATATAAAACAAAATATGTTAAACTATTCACCAACCCCAGATTCAGAACAATACAATTTAACTAATTAATTGATATGAAAGGTTCTTCGTTATGGACAGTATCCTGATATTTGTTCACAATCTGTTTAGAAGCATGCTGACTGAATCCCAATCCAGGAGTTCTACATTCTACACAGCTGTGAAAAGACAATAAACTGGGTTCTCAGATATATTTCTAAGGTTTTTGGATCACCAAAGACTTTCAGGGACAAAGAATTACTGTCGTAACACAAAGTGTCTTGCTACTGGAGGATTACTCCAGAGGCTGAAACAGTAGACTAAAAAGTAAAATTTGAAAGTTTGTCCACTTTGAGCTGGACAACATACATGGTAGATTAGGAGGAAAAAATGTATAAGAATATGGAGTGCAATTTTGTTTCATACAAGTAGTTTTCAACTTACGATAGCAATTAGAATCAGAATTTTCCATTGCTAAGCAAGGTGGTTGTTCAATGAGTCATGAATACCTGTTTTGGTGTTGTTAAGCAGTTAATAAGTGAATCATGCAGTTGTTAAGCAAATTTAGTTCCCACATTAACTTTGCTTCTTGGAAGTTGGCTAGGAAGATTGCAAATGGCAGTTACATGGCCATGGGATGCCTCAATCATTGTTAAATACATGCCAATGAACAAGTGCCTGAATTTTGATCATGTGATTTTGGGAATGTTGCAACAATCAAAATGCATGGACTGATCATAACACACTTTTTTTTAGTGCTGTTTTAATTTTGAACAGTCACTAACGAATGGATTTAAGTTGCACACAACCTGTACTTCCTTAGCAATCTGCCATTAAACTTAAATAATACTAGAATCTGAACATCACTTGGTGCTGTTATACTTTTATTTTTTTTCATTACTTGCTTATTTATTTATTTGATTAATTCATTGATGAATGTATATTCCCCCCCCATGTCATAAATGCAACTCTGGATGGCAAAAAAGACATTGAAAACCCAAAATATTAACAAAAAATAAAACAAACAAACAATGGTCACTGGGGATAACCTTAACAAAATAATAGAGAAAAACCTCTCAATGGGCCACCTAATTTCCTGAACCCCAGGACATGGAGCACATTTCTCAGGAAATATGCATAGGAGGGTAAAGTGAGTGCCTTGAAAATATTTTTTTAACTTTACTAATTTCCATTGGATTGAGCAGGTGAGCTTTGCTCAGTTTAGCAACCATAAAGGCTACTTATATTTGATTTAGGGATGAATCAATTTCCTGATGTTCTTTTAATATTGAGATAATAAATATACTTCCAATTCTTGCCAAATGTGGAGAACTTAATGACCCCATCCCATTTCTTCTCACGGTTTGTAAATTAGTTGTAATTTATGTGGATGCCTCAGCATAATCAATTTGCTTGAGAAGACCGAATAGAAGGAGAGCAGAACATAAGGAAGGCAGAATAGACTTCTTTGGCAGGGCAAAATAAAATCTGTAAAGATTATCTTGTCAGTTAATGTCTTGGGATTTACAGCAAGGAAGCATTTGAAGGCTCAGAGAAGTGTGTAGATCTCATGAGATTCATGATGGAAAGAAGATTCATAAAAGAGACTCAAAGATCTTTTTACAGATATAGTCAAAGTTATTTCTTTTTAAAAATAGTGGTTTCCCAATTATATCTCAAAGTTATATTTTATGCCTCCGGATAGTGAGAAAGCTGATGGGTTTGGGACACGAGAGGGATATACAAGAGGGTTTGGGATACTCCATATAACTCCAGATTCAAATATCAGCATACAGTCATTTTTTTCATGCACCCTTAGAACCTATAAGGATGCTGGACTTTTCTCACACACATTGTTAGAAACATTTACTAACCTGTGCAAATTCTCATAGGCACTAAAAGTACTCAAGATTGAACAGATAATGAAAGGAAATAATTTTTGAGCATTTCATCTAAATGCAGGATCTTGTGGCTTTCAGATTTGTACCGAAGTCCATCCTCAGGGAACTTCTCTCTGGTAGTTTATGTGCTTTGGGCTATTTTGTGTGTGCTATTCATATGGTGCCTGTTGTGCATTGTATTTTTTAATGTTGATTGGGGTGTTGATGCTGGCTATTAAGACATTGCTTGTTATTTCCTTGTGCTGCCCAGTATTTGATAAACTAGTAATAAACTAAAATCAGCACTCTTAGTGACTGATGACGGGCCTGTTTCCCAGGCTTCAATCTCTTTCTTGGCTGTTTTTGTGCCTGCTCATCCAACAATATTGGTAGTAGCAAAATTGAATGTACGTCCTTGTTTATTGCAAAGTGATTTCAATGATTTCATCTAGATCTTGGAGATTGAGTGGAGATTTTAAATTAAGTTCGAATTAAGTTCGGAGTGGTCCTGTGTTGGTTACCTGAATACTCAAAATACTTAGTCTGGAAGGCTTATAGCATACACTGAGGGCACTGCAGACAACATCAAAAGATGTTGTACTCAATGTTTGCCAACACCATCCACCTGACCTGCAACACTTCATCCAGGCCTGCTCTTTTTAGCAATTGTTAGCATTTAACATTAAGATCTTTGGATTTTCTAAAGAAATTATTATGGGAAAAAGTAGCGAAAACTCATCCCACAGTGCTGGCCTAATTATCACCCAATGGATGGTTCTTAGCATGGATTGCACTGAAGGGATTTCAGCCTGGCCAGTTCTGGTATACAGGGTGGGGTTCCTGGAGCTAACCAGTCTGAAAAACTTTCCTCAGCTTAGAACATCAACAATACACTGGCACAGGCACTAAAGCTAGACCAAAGTGTTAACTTTGTTTCTGTCTTTGTACAAAACTAATAAACTCTGTTTCTGTAACCATAGTTTCTTTATGAAGTAGCTTGCTTTGGTCAGAAATTAATGGAAAACACTTCTTCGAAGCTTTACCTGAATATAGAAGACTTGATCCACCAAAACTAGCTGAACAAAGTCCTGGGCCTAAGCAAAGCATCTAGGCCTGGATTAATTTTTATTAGTCTTGAAAAACCCTTGAAAAGAGCCTGAGGCTGTACAACTGGTTACCTTTGATCTTTGACCATGATTGCTTGACAAACGCCAACATTATTCTCGAACTAGGACTAAGATTTTGGTAAAGATTTTGGACAGGAATCCTAATTGTTCTTCTATGACTATCCAGTTAGATGGAATCGTCAAGGGTTGTCTTGTCCACATGCTGGGTTAGATAAATTGTGAAAATATATTTTTAATGCTTCAAATCCCTTCATACTTACTCAGAGTGTGATATTTAATTTTCTTCCCCAATAGAATAGGGATGATTATCCAACAATCAGAAAATTATGTGCAGCTCCAGTCCATGATTTAAGATTCCTAGAATGCTCCAGATAGTGCTACCATGATTTCAGGAAGTTTTAGGGGAAAAAATAGATTTTGCTGTTACAGCCCTTTGGAATATCTTCTCCTGAGATTAGATGTTCTTAAAATCATGGTATATTTCCAGGTATGGAGATTGGAATGTTAGAGTCCATGGAATGGATATTATTTGTCTAGACCGATTTGGCTCCCTGTCTATAGTGTGTGCTTTATATTGTGTTCTAGTTTTTTGTTAAATGCTGTAAGCCATCCTGAGTCACTTTTGTGAGATGGGCTGTTATATAAATTGCATAAATCAATAATAAAAATAAAATGGATGTGTTATAGTTCAGAACAACTGTTCTGTATAAAATGGTTTACTCCAAATCCTCGAATGTGATTGGCCAGAAAAGCCGGCATAGGGATTGGTTCACTAAGAACCAATCCAAAAAGAGCTGCCAAACAGGCGGCAAAATCAGTACTATCATTGGCTACAAGGCAGGCAAGCCGTATCTAAAGGCTTGCCAACGGCTAGAGCAAAACTGTTCCGTTTCACATAATTGTTAAATAAAGACTTTTACTGTTTGGGAACCCGGTCGTACCTTGGCGTTTTTTTTCCGGATGGAACATCTGGCGGACGAAGGTGGATTGTCCTAAAGACTGTGAGAACTGTGCACGTGGCGAATTGGAAATCCAGGCCTTGAAGCGATGGCGGAAATAATGCCCTGCCCGCAAGGCCCTTCAATCCGCAATAAGAGGATTGGGAGTCCTACGTAGACGCGTTTCTAAATGTACTTATAAAGTAACGAGATGGAAGAGATCTCAGACCAGCGTAAAGGGCTGTTTTCCTTAACGCATTGCGGAACCAACGTGTTCAGATGGCCAAGGCATTTTGGCCGAAGCCCAGAGACGTAAAACAAATGACCCTGGCCCAAAATCCAGTGAATGTTAAAGGCTCACTAGTGCGGCACAACAGTGGTGTCAAAATCTCATCAAACGGCACGATTCTACTGAGGACCAAAAAGAAGGCTGAGACCATCGCTAATTTGCTGGCAGCCCTCCGCAACTGGGGGGAGCGTGCGGAGTTCCTGAACTTAGATGCAAGCCTGTGAGATTGAGTGGTACTGGTTTAAAGACTCTCTTTAACAAAGTAACATTGCTAAATAAACCCAACAAACCGTGGCTGAAAGCAATTGAGAAAGCAAGCAACGCAGAAGCCGTGAAAAAGTCAGTGGCACCATGAAAACAAATGAATGCGAATAACGACACAAACGAGCCTAAATAGAGGAAAGAAGCATTTCCAGCCACCCACACACGCACAAAGATTTTGACGAGACATCAGAATCTGAAGAGGATGATGATGAGGTCCACGGCCTGTACACCAACAAAAAGGCGCAAAAAAGAACTGGCGGAATGCACTGGTTTGCGGAGGAAACCACCCTCTAGCCGATTGCAGATTCCTTGATGCATCTGCCGAGCATTGCAAGAAAAGGGGACACATCGAGAAAGTCTCGTAGGAATCGAGAAAAAATAACAGCCTTAATAGAACGCAGTAACTCTCCGGCCCACAAGCTGAATCGAAACAAGCCGAGAGAAAGTGGAGCGCAACAAACGAACCAGTAACCAGAAAAGACCCATCAAACTGTCACTATCGAAGCGCTCAGACGAGAAGCGGGAAAAAGTTAAAATCATCGTAAAAATTGAAGGTAGCCCTTGGAGATGGAAGTCGATTCAGGGTCTTTCCTGTCAAATGGTTCGTGGGACACAATCAGACAACTGGTCCCAAAATATCAAACTAAAAAGAACTCCAGAAACAAAAATTAACTCTGAAGGACTACCAGGGGAATCGAATCCCTGTGGTAGGTCTAGGACATTTCTGAGTCGCCTACAAGCAGCATGTCGAAGTCCTGCTCTGACAATAGTTCGATCGGGACTGACCCAGCCTCCTGGGCATACGAATGGTTTTGCACCATTGGGCATCAAGAATGACCGGAGTGGACGAGTAGCACGCAACCGACTGGGAAGAAAACCTGATCCACGAGTTCCAAATGTTTTCGTATGGCACCTAGGCAGGTATCGGGGGACTCCAATTTCCTTTAGCTTAGACCCCAGGTGCCCCATAGAAATTAAAGGCCAGACAAGTTCCCTTTGCATTAAAAGCAAAAAATAGAGGAACAATTGAATAAATTAATTGACCAACAGGGGTTTGGAACTGTTTGTTGACCATGCTAAATGGGAGCGCCAATAGTAACACCGGTTAACCTGATGGGTCGTACGCATCTGTGGAGACTACAAGGCTACCTGAATCATGCACTGCAACAAAGCGCATACCCGGTGCAGTCATACAACATTTGGTGTGCACTCACTCGGGGGAGGAAAGATTTTTGCCAAACTAGATATAGTACAAGCTTACCAAACAGCTTCCAGTAGACCCCTTAACGGCCGAGGCACAGACAATAGTGACTCACAAAGGGGCATTCAAGTGTAACAGACTTCATTTGGAGTGAGCGTTGCCCCAGGCGTTTCCAAAGCCTCATGGAACGCCTATTAATGGAATAAAAGGGGTCGTACCATATTTTGGACGACGTCCTGATTTCGGCTAAAGATACGACCCAACTAAGAAAAAGACTAAGAGATGTACTAACAAATTTTAGAGAATCCGGTCTGAAAGTTAAAAAATAAAAATGCTGCTTAAGACTGATCGCGTTGAATTTCTGGGCTACTTAATTGATGGAGAGGGTATACCACCCTACTGAAAAAAAGTCAAAGCCATTAAAGATGCACCACAGCACAAAACAAAATGGAATTGGCAGGCATTTTTGGGTCTAATAAATTTCCTATAACGTATTCCTCCCCACAAAGCAATAATAACGGAACCATTACACCGTTTGCTGGATAAGAAAAATTAATTGACTTGGGGTCATAGAGAACAAAAGGCATTCCAGAAATAAAAAATTTATTACACATCAAACACCGTTCTTATCCAGTTTAGGTAAACCTTCCATTGACGGTCACCTGCGACGCTCACCATTTGGAATCGGTGCCATCCTGAGCCACCAATTGTCAGATGGGAGAGAGGCACCCGTCGCTTATTACTCAAAGACTCTGTCTAAAACAGAACGTAACTATAGTCAACTTAGACAGAGAAGCCCCTGGAAATCGTCGCTGGAGTGAAACGTTTTCAACGAATACCTTTATGGAAGAACATTTTTGATTGTAATGGACCATAAACCGTTACCAGGAATTCTGGCGGGAACAAGCCTACACCGAACATTTTATCCCCGCGGATGACTAGATGGTCAGAGAATTCCGGCAGCACACTCTTACACATTGACGCATCGACCCAGGAAGCAAATCTCCATGCAGACGCATTAAGCAGAGCACACTGCCGACGAACGGAGGAAGACCGGCGCCAACAATGACACCCTGCAAATAGAAACATGCCCCGAACTACCATATCTGCAAACGATGTCGCCAGAGCCACCACAAAGACCCAGTGATGCCCGCATTTTAAACTGGGTAGGAAAGGCTTGGCCCGGAAAACAAAAAACTGAAAACTTTAAACTTTCCAGACAGACAAACCGAACTTTCAATTCAAAAAGGCTGTTTATTGTGGGGTGATCGGGTAGTAATCCTCCTAAACTACAGACTAGAGCTGTTGGGTAATGCTTCACGAGGGCCACCCTGTTTGTAAAATGAAAAGCTTAGTAGAAGCTATGTCTGGTGGCCTGGTCTAGATAAGGACATCGAATACTGGGGTTGCTACTTGTACTAATGTCAGAAAACCAGGCCTTCCCCACCACAAGCACCCATAAGGGACTGGGAGACCCACGAGGCCCCTGGTCTCGGGTCCACATTGATTTCGCGGGTCCTACCTTTTTAATTGTTGTAGATGCATACTCAAATTGGCTGGAAGTTGTAGTAATGTCATCTACGACAACTGAGGCGGTCATTAAACAACTTAACAAACTCTTTGCAACCCGTGGATTGCCGGACGTCCTGGTGTCCGACAACGGGCCACAATTAACCGCCATCCAATTTGAACAATACCTAGCCTCCCTAGGTATACACATGCACTGCTGCGCCAGCTCACCCGGCAGCAAATGGTAGGGCGGAGAGAATGCTCAGGTTTACCAAAGAAGGTCTAGAAAAAATGGACCTTGGGATGTCCAGGGTAAAATTAACTGTCTACTCACCCTCCAACATATCACACCCAGCACTGTAACCAACAAAAAGCCCAGCGGAATTATTAATGGGGAGAAAACTTAGGTCGCAATTAGATAGGTTGCCACCCAAATTACACTTTGGAAAGACCCCCCGACTCCTCCAGCCGTTTCCGAACATTTGAAATTGGCGGCAACCTAGTCTACGCAAAAATTTCACCGGGGACGCCCCTATGGCTTTCCAGCCACAATCACACAAATCACAGGCCCCGGTCCTACCGACTAACCGTAGATGATGGCAGGGAATGGAAGCGGCACATAGACCAGCTTTGCTCCTGAAACATTGAAAGAAATACAAACTCACAACCAAAATAATAAAAATCGATAAAAACAAAACCCAAAGAAGGGGGGAAATACAAGAAAATAATAAAGAACTCTTTAAAATAACCCAGAATATCTACCAATCAAAAAAGAGCAAAAAGGAAACTTGCGGTTAGATGAGACTTGCGGGAAAAATCCAGAACGAAGGGGGCCAGCCCAAGCCAGCTCAACCTGCCCGGAGAAGCCAGGAGGGAGCGGCAAAACCACAGGCCTGAGAACTCAGCGGTAGCAAAATGGCCGAACTCACCTTCCAGGTGGTTCCATGGAAAAGAGCCGGAGAGACAGCAACCCCATCCGAACTAGTTGAAGTCTCCAGCGAAAATGAACCGCGGCAAGTCCAGTAGAATCAGAAGAAGCCCAACCTACTGCGTGACTACGCACCATGTAGGACTAAACTAAGGGAGGGGTGTTCTGTATAAAAATGGTTTACTCCAAATCCTCGAATGTGATTGGCCAGAAAAGCCGGCATAGGGATTGGTTCACTAAGAACCAATCCAAAAGAGCCGCCAAAAGGCGGCAAAATCAAGTAACTATCATAGGCTATAAGCCAACAGGCAAGCCGTATATAAAGGCTGCCGTGGCTAGAGCTAACTGTTCCATTTCACAATAATTGTTAAAATAAAGACTTTTACTGTTGGAACCCGGTTTACCTCGCGTTTTTCCGGACGGAACAACAACAAACCTATTTTATTGAGTCACCCAAAAGTCCACGAAAGGAACAAAATGCTGAGTTTTGCTCCCTCTCCCATCACTGACATTAATGTATCATCGCTACCATGCCCCTTGGAGGTGCTACTTTTTTTTTTTAAAGTAGAATCCCTGCAAAAGAGCATTTCAAAGGCTGAGCTGCATCAGATGCTAATGGAAGAAATGAGAAGTGGGAAATCTGAAGAAAAATTACTATCAAACCTACAGTGTCAATTGAGGCATTTACCCACAGTGTCCAACCTTTGGCAACTTTACAATCTGTGAACTTCAACTCCCAGAATTCCTGAGCCAGTATGCTCAGGAAAATTTGGAAAGTGAGGAAGGATCAGGACCTGATCTTGCTAATTCACATTCTTGATCTGATTGTATGGCTGCACTCAGATTTAAAGCTCACACAGGCTTCAAAGCAGAAGTGGTATTCAGCAGGTTCTGACCAGTTCTGGAGAACCGGTAGTAGAAATGTTGAGTAGTTCAGAGAACTGGAAAATCTCTGACTGGAGATTTTACAGTATCCTTCCCCTTCCATGCCCACCAAGCCATGCCCACCAAACTGGTAGTAAAATTTTTTGAATCCCATCACTGCTTCAAAGGCTATCTTTTTCATGCTGCTGATGTGTGTTTTCAATGAATATTTTTGATATAATAAGAAACCAGCTAACACATAATGTTCCACTTCCTCAACAATAAGAGTAAGTCAGTTCAGCATGATATTTGATCTCAAAGTACAAGCATATTCGGGAGGAGAAATTGTCCATGGTTCCATCTGGAGATGCTACTCTGCTTTGCCACCTGGACATTGGAACTGAAATACTAACACAGTAAACAAGAACAAACAATATTGTGAGAAACCTAGTAGATCTCAAAGTCAATGAATGTTCCAAAATTGTGTAATGTTCCTGATCAAATCAATTTTTTTCTTATTTATTGTAAGAAGGGAAACTTTTCACATGCCTGCATCATGTGATTCAATGGCAACATGCCAAAGTAAAAATTAAATGGGGATGTAATCCTCTAAGGAAGAGAGACTGCCCCCCCTTTTAATGAAGACTTTGTTTTGCAGACAACATTAACTCTAGTCAGACAATAGCAACAACAGCTGCTGATGGTAGTAACAACTGACCTCTTAATCATGAACAACTCATTTCAGAATCATAGCAGCTTGCTACAACCCCAAAGCAGTTCTTCTGCAGAATCCTGATAATTGCTTATTTTATATTTTCATTAGATAAATGACTTCTAGAATTTTAAAAAAATTGCTTATTAAATACTGACACAAAGGAATAAAATAAATGGGAAGTGTAGCTCTCATCAAAGACCTTTTCTTAGACTGCAGAGCTCTAGGATAGTATCCTGATAACTATACGATTAAATTGACTCCCCAATGAGTTCTAAGAGAACACTCTGATTTTCAAGGGCTGAATGCAACCATGGAGTCTTTGTTCCTGCCAGCCTCCTTAGCTGGCTTTTTCCAGGATCTGGAAATTCAAGTGTTAGGCTCAAAAGGTGAGTCTCTTGTAGGTCTCCCAAACTAGCTATTCCCAAAGCAGGTGCACACTTTCAAGTAGCCTTGCAGCTATTGACATTGAGCTACTAACAAGACTTGGGTATTGGGAGCAATTTTGCTAAGAAGTAGATTTGTTCTGCCTAAACTGCTTCCAAGAGAAGAGCTGCTACACTGAGAATATTATAGTATCTTGGTGTAGCATTATGCAATTAAGGATTATTTACAGTAAACAAAGCAAAGCACTGGATAACCATGGGAGACTCATACATGAAAGGTGAAATTGTATGGACAGTCTCTTGCTCCAAATACTGTGAACGAAGTAGGCAATTTCACGATGCAAGCTGTGGCTCCTCGGTGTCGCATATTTATTAGTATTTTATTCCTATTGTGTAACATTCTGTTACAATTATATTACACGGGACAACTCTTTTTGACAAAAAAAATCACCGTCCTTTTCTTTGTGTACCAAGTGGAAAGTATGGCAGAGAAATATAAAATAGGCAGAAAAGATGAATGCTGGTCAATGGTAAAAAAAAAAAAGAGTAGCATTGTGTACAAATAGAACTGCAGAAGTAGCGTGCTTCTTCTCTATGGTTATGTTCACAGATTTACAATAGGTCAGGTATAAATCAGCCATTTGCACAACATGACAGGTAAGCTTACTGTTAACTTTGGTTAGGTCTTTGTATGAATTAAGTGAGCTGTCAGATTAAGTGTGTTCTGTAAAATGCAACCAACAAAATGATGTCTCTGTGTCATGCTTCACATGGCAAATACCTGACATTTAATACTTCTTCTATGCCATTGCTTTTTTTTAGTTCAAACACAAACTAGGAAGCGTTGTCCCAAAGATGTCCTTATTTAGACAGGTACTCTGATTTAGCAGTGGCTTTCTTATGGGAGAATTTTCACAGATTCCTTTCTTTAGCTCTCTGATCCTCAGAACCAAACCTGCCCTACAGAACAAGGAACATTTTAGAACAAACAGCAGAATGTGAGCATTTATAAAGGCATGCTCCTTCCATTCATGAAAACCTTTTCCAGATCAGAGAACCTTCTGTGAATCAAAAGACAGCACTGCATTTGAATTAGGAGATGGCTTGGAGTTGTCTCATTGAGGTGGCTCATATCATGGGGGAAATGTGAATCTCATCAGGGGACTTCATGTCATTCCAAATCCTCATTGGCAGTTAGTTCAATTAACCTGAAGAGACAGGGATGATGTTTTCAACCAGCTAGTGAAGTGAACCAATACAGTCACTTTGCTTTTAGAGTTGGAAAGATACATTATTTGTGAAACTGTTCTGAAAAAGAGAGCTTCACTCCAAGTATTGTTGAAGAGAAACACCCCTTTGAAATTATAGTGACACACTCCAAGTTCATGGCTTTATTTGCAAAAAAAATATTTTTTTTTGCCCCAGCTAAGGGATACAAATAAGTATTTATCACAATTGGAGGTTTAAATAAATGCCCCAAATATTTTCTATTTTGAACACTTTCGTTTTCATGCATATTTTATTTTATTCACTTCTATTAAGATTCTGAACTGATCTATCTGTAACATTTCCACTCAGTTTAACTGGGGTTATATGGGATATTTTTGGTGCAAACCTGGTCTAAGGAAAAAAAATATTAGCTGGGATTTCAATAATAGCTTGACTACTTAACAGTTATCTACAACATTTTGCAATCAGTCTTATAGTTCTTGATCCACCCCAGGTACAAAACAAAGGAGGCATTTCAGGTGGTTCCTTTCTTGGAGAGTAGAAAGCTGCTCAGGAAGTCAAAGGATTGAATACAGATTGATGTATCAAGGTGTTCTTTCAACTCAGCCTCAGATGTCTTTATTTCTATGTACCTTAACATGCTCAAATCTTATTCATATTTCCAAAGAAATTTGTCAGAATACAACTGAATAAGTGTGATTTCAGGAAGAAAAAATAAAAGATAATTTTGTATGTTGATTTTACAGTATTTGAAGCTACTATCGTGTCTGAGAAATAAAAATGCCGCATATCATTCATAGAACTGTGAAATAAAGAACAGTATTTAAAATATATAAATGTAATAACAGCTGAAATCATAAAAAGTTCTCATTTTTGAGACAGGAGATTTTATGGATACTGTTAAAAATGGATTATATCTTCAGGGGGGAAAATGGTCTTGCAAATTCTGTTGTGGTTCATGTAATCGCTAAATGCATTACATGTTAATATACTGCATCAAGAATGGAAACATGTCACTGCTGGTGGTTTAAAAATTTCCTTTTTTGGGGGGGGGGAGTCCAAATCTCATGTTCCATTGCTTAGAATTGGTAGGGTGGGTTTTTGTCACTGTAAGGATACATGTATCTGTAATATATATATACATACACATACATATATACATATACACAGAATAGCAGAGAAGAGATATTGAAAGTATTCTAATACAATTACCTGCTCAAGCACCTTACACACACAAATACATAATTTTACAAAAATTTGGAAATTGCCCATCTCACTCATAGAGCAACCTTATCATATTCATTTTTAAAAATTATTTTTATTTTAAATTTTTATTAAACAAACACAAAAAGAAAAAAAAAGGACATTAAAAACAATAGACATGGTGCAATCATCCTAACCCACATAGTTGTCTTACATCGCTAAGTCATATTAAAAAATAGTACATATTCACATTCTATATACATGGTATATAATATATACATAAACCTTAATAATTTCTTATTTTCTTGCTCCTTCCTCTTTCCCAACCAGCAGTAAAACTTATTATAATATTTTATAACAATCTGATTCATCCTTATTTTTTAGTTCTTTTGTCAATTTATCCATTTCTGCGCACATCCAAGTTTTCCTAATTATTTCTATTTCACTCGGAGTTTCTTTACATTTCCGCTGTTGTGCATAGGCCAACTCGCAGCTGTGATTACATGAATTATTAGATATATAATATCTTTGTCATATTTTCCCACATTAATTCCTAACAAGAAAAATTTGGTTCTGTATTCTATTTTAATCTTACACATCTCTTCTAACCATTTCTGAATTTTCTCCCAAAACCTTTGGGCTTCTTTGCAATTCCACCATAAATGATAATACATTTCATTTTCTTGATTACACTTCCAACTTATAGGGGAAAGATTTGGGTACATTTTAGCCAATTTTGATGGCGGAATATAATATTCTTGATAAAAAAAGAATGATTTTACAAATTCCACCTGCATACATTGCAGTGACATTTTAAAATATATTTTCTATAGTTCTAGGAAGAGTCCAAAACTCAACTGCATTTAAATGGAGAATTTATATGTGTGATACTTCTTCATTATCAATGGAAATAAAAAAAATATGTTTTCTTGGGAGTCAGCTATTCTTCAGATTTCAAAAATAGAAAATAGTATGCATAAAAATTTACATAAATTCTCTACTCAGCCTTTAACAACAGCAAGAACAAGTACAAAAAGTAGGGTGGTGGTGCTTAAGGGATTGTAAAAAAATAATAAAAGGTAGGAAGGAGGAAATGTATTTGTTTTTCAACCTGATTAACTGTGCTACTGTCTTTTACTAATTGGTCTATTTCTGCTTCTCTGTTTTGAAAGTGTTTCCCATTCATGTACAACAACATGATATAAAACATAAACAACCAAGGAGCTAAAGCAAAGTAGACAAATAACAACATTACAAGTTGTAACTAACACTCTGACCTTCGTGCTGAGGAAGTCTTCTGCCAAGGAGGATTGGGCTCTTTGGCTGATTTTTAAATCACAGACAGGCTTCTTATACAACTTCAGGCTTGGAGTTGGTTTATCACGTTTCTCTTGATGCAAGTATGTATGCCTGAAAGTTCTTTTTCTGATGGGAAAGGAGGTTCTTGTACTCATAGATGTACACATTTAATATATGAGTTAATTTAATAAATGAGTTCATTCTCATGAACTCATTCATTCTGTCAGTGAGAACAATCAACCTATGGAACAGCTTGCCCTCGGAAGTTGTGGGAATGTCATCACTTGAGACTTTCAAGAAGGGATTGGACTGCCATTTGTCAGAAATGGTGTTGGGTCTCCTGTTTAGGCAGGGGGCTGGACTAGATGCAGAGGTGATATTCAGCAGGTTTTGACCAGTTCTGGAGAACCAGAAATGGAGATTTTGAGCAGTTCGGAGAACCGGCAAATGCCACCTCTGACTGGCCCCACCCCCATCTATTCTCTGTCTCTTGAGTCCCAGCTGATCAGCTCCATCTTCTTTTGTTGCCCTGCACAGGAGAACGGATTTGGAAAGCAAGTTAGTGGGGTGGGGAGGGAATGGGATTTTGCAGTAACCTTCCCCTGCCATGTCCACCAAGCGACACCCACAGAACTGGTAGTAAAATTTTTTGAATCCCACCAGTGACTAGATGACCCACAAGGTCCCTTCCAACTCTGATTATCATATCTGATGTAGAATAATGGGTCTGTGGATGTTAGACACAAGCAGCTACTTTGGATTCCCACTGATAACTTGTATGCATTACGGTGGTATGCAGGGGATCAGAATCACTTTATACTGATAAATGAATACTGACCCTTTATCTTATTTTAACTGACATTTTAGTTTACTGCATGTGGGTCAGTAACACACACAAGCTCCCTTGATTCTGCCTACATAACAGAGATGATATTCAGCAGGTTCTGACCAGTTCTGGAGAACTGGTAGTGGAAATTTCGAGTAGTTTGGAGAACTAGTAAAAACCACCTCTGACTGGAGATTTTACAGTCTCCATCCCCTGCCATGCCTACAGAACCAGTAGTAAGACAAAATGAATCTCACCACCGCTACATAGGTCACTTAGCTTCAAGTCTATATGGGAACTTTTAAAATATTTATGACTTCTTTATATGGTATAAGAATTTCTTGCTATAATACAGATTTGGCCTCACTCCACACTAGATTTGCTTCATCTAGTCAAACCTACACCTATCCAAAGAAATCTCTTTGGACTTAGCTATATTAACAAGGATGTGTTCCTCCACCCCCAGGAGCCAACTCTACTAAACCCTAAATAATACATATTTTAAACTCAAATAGGGTATATAGCTAGAGATTGGCAGGTTTCATTATTTGAGATGTTAGATTTGTGGGAGCACCATCACTTGAGACCTTCAAGAAGAGATTGGACTGCCATTTGTCAGAAATAGTATAGGGTCTCCAGCTTGTGTGGGTGGGGGGGGTTGGACTAGATGACCTACAAGGTACCTTCCAACTATGATTATCTGTTAGTCTGTTAGGATTTCCAATTTGTCTAGGATACAGTTTGAGTAGAACTGTAGCCAGGTTGAGATTGTGGTGTGTTTCCAATGAGTCAAATTATTTCCTACTCTCTGAAAGCATCCATGTTAGGGCCAAAACATCTGGTTCTCTTCCTGCTCCACCAGATCCCCTTCTGGTGCCTGCAAACCAAAGAAGATGAAATCTGATATGTCTGGAGATTCTTTATAGTTGGAGTCAGGGAACTCTCCCCTTCTCCTTTAGTTTTGAGAAGGAGCCTGAATTCCTCACTAGTTTCTCTGCCCCTCTTGTTTTTCATATTCCTTTGATTTATCCTCCACACTTGCTCTTCCTATCTTCCTTCCCATTTTACTCAGCTCTAATTCTGTTTCCCACTCACCCCTACATTATTCAGTTTGCCTTTTTCCTTCTTCTTTTATTCATTTTGTTTTTGTCAATCAATTCACCTTCCATTGTCTGATTCCTATATATTTTCGAAATGTGCTCACTTCAAGCTGGCCAAGTTTTTTCTTCCAGCCTTGATGCAGCCATGTTCATTCCCAGTAGCCATTTAACAAGCAGTATGTTTGGACCATCTGTGTTATCAGTTTGGGATTTCTCCATCTGCAGCTATCCAAGTTCTCTCTCTCTTCCATCATAAGGGGTGGCTTGCACTGATAGGCTGCCACAATTCTTCACCTCTGAGAAAACTTTCCATAGACTGCTTCTCTGATCTCATGGTAAAATTGTACTTTGCTTTAGGAAAAAACAATTCCAAAAGGAGTGATGTAGAACATTTATATTCGAGGTAAGAAAGTTATAGGGATGCAATTGTCCTAGTCCTATCCATAGACAAAATGTTTAGTGCTAAGTTATGTTCACTTTTGATTTCTATAAAGCTGGATGAGGGAAGGTTTCTCTCTAAACTGCTTACTGAAATCTTCTTTAGGGCAAATGCTGGAGAAGGTTTGAGGTTTAAAACTTGACAAAACAAAAGGCATTCTTGAAAGTTAAATCGTCCTATCATGTATTCCCATATAGAAAAAGCTCCATTCAATCAGGACACCTTAGCTGGTAAGTTAGTGACTCAAGTTCAAGTGAGGTAACTCTGACCTCTTTTACACTTATACTATTCTATTTTTTTTTAATTGACAATGTTCACATCTTTGATTTTTTTTTAGATTTCGACTTTGATAAAATTGGCTTGCAAAGGCAGATGGCAGGCTGTTATTTTTAATTCACAAGCAATGTTAAATATATGGCATATGTTAAAGAACTTCTCAGGCACAGCCTTTGAATGCTTCCACAATAAACTTACAAACTCACATCAAAAAGCATTTTGACAAGGAAAATTATGCATGCTTCTCTTTTTTTTCTGGAAAATGAGGCAAATGGTTAGACATCTTATTTGATGAAATTATACCAAATCCATCAAACTACCTTTGTAAAAATACTGCCTCATAAGTTAAAAAAAATATTGTAGATCTTGGTAGAAGCAATCACAAATAATATTAAATAGAATTATTCAGGGGATTTTAAATGGAAAATGCTGTGATCATGCTTCTTTTGGTTTGTTTCCATCTGCAAGCAAACAAGGTGATCATAACAACACTACAACTAAATTATTATTAGTCTAGATCAAGCATGGGCTACTATGACAATTTTACGACCTGTGCTAAAGTCCACAGGTCGTAAAGTTGCCATAGTTGCCAACTTCTGATTTAGACCAGTCTTTTTAAAACTTTGCAACTTTAAAATATGTGGCCTTTAATTATGGGAATTGAAGTCCACACTCTTGGAAAATCCTAGGAGTTGAAGGTCACAAGTCTTCAAGCTGCCAAATGTGAAAGCCACTGGCCTAAATTTTATACCATCAAGAGAATGTTTTTGGGTCATGAGTTTTGTTTCATTTGTGAGACAAGACATCCATCAAGACTTGAAGGAAACTATCTTCAGAGCATCTTCATGAAGGAAGATGGCAGTCTGGGAATGAAGTATAGCAGCCATGTTGCTTCACTTGTCCCTTCAAAAATGTCCTCTGGCAGCTCCAACTGCTATTGGCACTAACTCAGGCAGTTTTTGAAGAGATACCAAAGCAAAACAACTGGTCCAATGAATTTATCTGGGGTCTTTGCCTTTTTGAGACGCCTTGATGTGAAGCATTTCACTGAAACTAAGCCAAACTGCCTCATAGGAGCTTAACTTGCATACATTCTCATTGTATTACTCATTGTGCAAGCACTGTGTGCGTGTTACTGTTATAAATAAATAATAAATTTCAAGCTGGAACCTTGCAAAAGCAAGGCTTTATTATCCTGGAATGGCTTTTGGCCTATAAAATGAAGTGATAACTGAAGTACTCCAAGTTGTTTGAAAATGAACCCAGTTTCAAAATAGGAAAAAAAATAATAGAAAAGTTAGAAGATCCTGGGATCAGAGGAAAGAGATTATGAAAGACACTTCACAATTGGTCAAGCCCATTTTAATAGGTGCTTTGGTAGCTATTTCTTCATGGCAGCCATTTTGTCAGTGTCCATGATACGGTCCCAAACAAGTTAAAAAAGATTGGAGACAGTCTGTGAACTTCAGCTCCCAGAATTGTGTTGGAAGCAATATATAAACTTCAACCACCAGAATTCTTAAAGTCCACACATCGTAGAGTTGTCAAGTTTGAAAAACTGGTCTACATGGTCATCAATAATCAAGTTTACCTCAGCAGACTGTCCACATATCTTTAAAATATAGTCAGATCATTTTATTAATTTTTATGATTATTAGGTTTTTATCCCTTTATTGTTTTTACATAGAATTCAAAGTGGCAAACGTATCCAACACACCTTCCTCCTCCTATTTTCCTCACAACACCAACCCTATAAGGCTGAGTGAGAGCAACTGGGCTCAGAGGTACCCAACTGCCTTTTAGGCATAATTTTCTGCTCTCAGGATAACAATGTCAAAATAAGGCACCATGATTACCTTTTTTATATTCTCTGTTGTAATTTTACCTATAAAAATTCAGATATAGTGTGCCCATTGGATTGATAATCTGCTTTTAAATCTCTACCCAAAATTCAAAATTAGCATCTGCAAGCTAATCAATTGTGGCAGAGTCTAATCAAAATTTAAAGTTTCAGTATGGAAATTATTTTGTTAAGAAGCCCATACAGAACAAGCAAATATACCTACTCAGTATCCATAAGAAAACACACAGACACATACACACACACAAAAGAATGGAAGAAAATAAATGCATTCTGAGAAATGCAATGATTGCAATCAAGTAACCATGGTAGTTCTTCTCCGCCTTTTTAACAATCACAAGGAGAAGCATTACTACGAGTTGCTGGGATTCTAAGAACAGGAAAAGATGACTTACTGCATTGTGCAGGCTGGTAGATAGTTACTTTGTCTAGCCCTAAAGGTGTTGGGGAAATTACAGTTATTTTTTGACAGGGCAAATAGTCACATGGCATCTGATGGAGAAGAACTGTAATGAATCTCCAGTATATGGTAGCTGTTCTTCAACAAGGCAATGTTATCTGGCACAAAACGGATTCTTCCTGGCCCTTTCCTTTCCCTAGACACCTATTCATTGACCTTTTCATGCATTTGCATCCCTTTTCATAGAACTGGGATTACAATTGGTTTGCCTGGGAAGAGAGGCAGAGGGGTCCTGCTCACATGATGTTCAAACACAGACATTCACTCCTCCAGTGCACTGATACAGCCCCTTGTGGCAAACTGGATTGACAATTAGCCTAAGTTATTTTGAGAGGGTAGTTCATTGTGATTGCAGATTTATTCCAGATTCTAGTGCACTTGAACTGCTGAAAACTGCCTGAAGCCACTGGGATGGAAGTTTTAAAGAAATATTATAAATGAGTGCCAAGGAGCAAGTGCATTTTCTGGGCACAGTTAGAATGGCTGGAGTTGTTCATTATAAATAATTTATCCTTTCAGCATTGAGGTTTTTAATGAATAAATAATTTGAGGTTTTTATTTTACTATAAATTAGACAGCTAACTATTCAGCAAATAGATTTTTATTCTCTATCACAATGAAGAAGTGAAGAATTTCCCCTCATATAGCTGAATTTAGCTTTTTAGTATATAAACTATGCACTGCATATTAAACAGTCAATTAAACAGTGCTGTGTTATATATATATATATATATATAATATATATATATATATATAATATATATATATATATATATATAATATAATATATATATATATGTTTATGTATATTTTATATTTATATATATATATATGTGCGTTTCAGCTTCCTTCAGTATTATCCCACGTCATTGTAGTGCTGTTAAAGTTGTAGCAACGTTTCAGCAGAATCTCATCTGCCATCATCAGGCTTCTGTATGGATGTGGGTCTCACAGCTCCTGGTTTTAAATTGAGGCTGGTCCATTCTGATTGGCTAGGAGCCTGCGGTCTGTGTTCATTGGACTTGGAGTTTGATTGATTGGTGTTTCTGGTTTCTTTCTTTTTCAAAGCCACAAAACAGACAGAAGAAACCAGAACACCAATCAATCAAACTCCAAGTCCAATAACACAGACCCAGGCTCCTAGCCAATTAGAATGGACCAGCCTCAAATTTAAAACCAGGAGCTGTGAGACCCACATCATACAGAAGCCTGATGATGGCAGATGAGATTCTGCTGAAATGTTGCTACAACTTTAACAGCACTACAATGACGTGGGATAATACCCGAAGGAAGCTGAACAGCACATATATATATATATAAAATATAAAATATACATAAAACATATATATATTATATATAATATTATATATATATATAATATTATATATATATATATTATATATAATATATATAATATATATATAATATATATATATATGGATCCGGTTATTCGGGTTTTCTTCCCGCGTAGAATTGGAAAGTATCTAGGCAACGTTTCGATGAAGTCTTCATTCATCATCTTCAGGCTTGTTTCTTCAGCTCTGTGCTTCTCAGAGTAATGTGAGCTTGCAGCTGCTTCTTCCTTTTAACTGCTAGTGGGGGTGTGACTTGATTGGGTGGGGTTTGGCTGTGTTCTGATTGGTAGGGGGGTTGGCTGTGTTCTGATTGGCTGGGGTGTGTCTGCTTAGCTTGGGGCCTGGCTGTGCTCAGAGTGGTCTTAGTTGCTGGGGGATTTGAGCTGGTGAGCTGTGATCTTGTTGTTTGGCTTCGTGTTCGTGGTCGTGCACATCTTCATGGTGCGGTGTCAGTTGCTTCTTGTATGGGTCAGAGGGTTGAATGGCGTAGTGGTGCAGCTGCAGTTATGGCTCTGGTTTCGTGGTCGTGTCTCCCTTCTGTGTGGTGTGAGTCTTTTTTCTGCGTGAAGTGTGGTGGTAGCATCTTGTGTGGCACTTGTGGGTGTGGGTCTGGTGTCATTCTTTCATGTTAGGTACTCGTTTATTAATTAGGGCAGGTTTCCAAATGGTTGGTAGGCGGGAGTATCATCTCGTTTATATCTGTGTTGGGCGTTTTTCTATCTCTATGGCTTCTCTGATTATCTTTGTTGAAGTGTTCGGTTTTGGCGATGGTTCTGGGTATTTTTTAAGTCAATTTCATGTCCTGTGGCTTTGAGTGTTGGACCAGGGAAGAGGTCAGTTCTTTCTTTTTCTGATTGAGTTTTGTGTTCTTCAATGCGTGCACTAATTTTCTGTTAGTTTGTCCTATGTATGTGTGGGGCAGGCAGTGCAAGGGATTTCGTATACTCCTTGGTTTCTAACTCGATTTTGTCTTTTGGGTGTTTCGTTAGGATGGTGGATATTTTTCTGTTTGTGAGAATGCTGTTTAATGTTGTGTTTTTGGGGATCTGTTGTGTGGATTTCTGTCTGTATTGCCTTTATATATGGGAGGAGGCTTTTGCCATTTCTCTTGTTCTCTGTTTGCTTTTGGTTGGGGTTTCTTTTTGGTTAGGTGAGGTAATTTCTTTTTGGGAATCCATTGCTGTAAGTACATTAGTGAGAGTGTGTTAGTTCGGTTTTAAGTGTTGTTCATCGGCTAAGCATTTTGTTCTGGAGAGAGTGTCTGTGTGTGTCAACGAACACGAAGCCAAACAACAAGATCCCAGGCTCACCAGCTCAAACCCCCAGCAATAGGACTAACCTGAGAAGCCAGCGCCAACTAAGCAGAACACCACCACCAGCCAATCAGACACGACCAACCCCTACCAATTCAGAACACAGCCAACCCCCCACCCAATCAAGTCACACCCCCATAGCAGTTAAAGGAAGAGCAGCTGCAAGTCACATTACTCCTCGAGAAGCACAGAGCTGAGAAACAAGCCTGAAGATGATGAATGGACTCATCGAAACGTTGCTAGTATTCCAAATTCTACGGGAAAACGCCGTAACCAGAGATCAATACAAATACTCGCGAAAAACCTCAGAAAAACAAATGTTAATAATATATATATATTATTATATTTTATATATATATATACACACACACACACACACATGTATGTGTGTGTGTGTTTGTGTGTGTGTGTGTGTGTAATGAACATGTATTATATGGTATTCAGCTTTGTTCGGGTATTTCCCACCTCCTTTATAGTTGTGCTTTTGAAGTTTGTAGCGACTTTTTGGCAGAATCTCATCTGCATCATCGGTTGTGTATTATCATGACAGATGAGATTCTGCTGAAACATCACGACAACTTTAAAAGCACAACTATAAGGACATGGGAAATACCCGAACAAAGCTGAATACCATACATATTAAATACCCACAAAAACTTAAGAAGCATATCTATCTATCTATCTATCTATCTATCTAATCTATCTATCTATCTACTATCTAATTATCTATGAATTATGAGATATTTTATTATAAGATAAATACAAATTAATATACTATAGAGATACATTGTTGAGGTTTTAATTACCTTTGGTATGTCGTTAAACTTCTGAAGATTAATGAAATGATTTAAAGCTTTCTTATCCATTTTACTGAATTGAAAGCTTGGCTTAATCTAGGAAATTAAGTCTAGTTGTAACTTGCAATCCAAGATCAGTATCCTATTGATATTTATTGGATAAACATGAAAGGTGGGCCTTTTGATCTTGTAACTATGATTCTGGAAGACACCAGCTTTTTCTTGCTAGCTTTTTAACATAGTCATCTCTGTGGGAGGGCAATTGAGGAGACAAATGATGACACATATACTGTATTATGATGTCATAACACAAATATGCAATGTTGCACTATTTGTGTTGTGACATCATAATACATGCAGCTTAGTAAATGCATTGTGTTGTTGCATAAGGGCAACGTGTGAATGAATTGTGTCTGCTATTAGAACCAAAGCATTTTTGTGGTACTGTTAGAAGCAGGGAACTTGAACCTAGAAGTGGAGAGATAGTTACCACTTTCATAAAGTTCTATTTTGTTTCATTTGACAATCATTGCCTACTGTGCTTATTTCTCCATATGATTAATTATGTCAATATACACTTCCAAAATTTATAAGCAGAGGTGGTATTCAGCAGGTTCTGACCAGTTCTAGAGAACTGGAAAAAGTTGAAATTTTGAGTAGCTTGGAGTAGTTTCTCTCTCTCGAGTCCCAGCTGATCAACTGGGTCTTCTTTTGTTGCCCTGCACAGGAGAAGGGAGCTGGAAAGCAGGTTAGTGGGGTGGGGAGGGAATGGGATTTTGCAGTAATCTTCCCTCAGGAGTGGGGAGGGAATGGAGATTTTACAGTATCCTTCCCCTGCCTCGCCTACCAAGCCATGCCCACCAAGCCATGCCCCACCCACCAAGCCATGCGCACAGAACTGGTAGTAATTTTTTTTTGAAACCCACCATTTATAAGCATCCAGTAGCATTAATTTCATTTGGAATAAGGCCTTTCTTAATTTTAAATATTTTGTAAATATTGATAATAATGAGACCAATTACACTGAACACTTATCTTAAAAAAAATAGCAAGCATTATGGAAGAATCATTTTATTGAACCAAAGGTGTTTTTTCAAGAGGCAACTTTCTTTGGTGATGTTTTCCTTGAAGACATTTAACTTNCAAGCATTATGGAAGAATCATTTTATTGAACCAAAGGTGTTTTTTCAAGAGGCAACTTTCTTTGGTGATGTTTTCCTTGAAGACATTTAACTTGTCAACCTAGAAGCTTTTTCAGCTTTTCATCCAAGAAGCTTCTTCAGCTGGATGCAGGCAACTTTATACACTGATACCATTTTTAAGGGTATTTTAGTTAAAAATTTGAGGCCTGCTTATCCATCCTTAGGGTTGTATGCAACTTTATTGGTTGCATTTAAAGTTTGTGGCAAGACATTGAAGGCAAAAGAAGGTGAAGAGTGAAAGAAAGGAATTTTCCCCAAATGCCAAAAGAACATAATTATAAGTGGGAAACCAAATCTGCCATGTTGTCTTACATTGTTTTCTCCATCACTGGTCCAGGTTTGCTCCCTGTAGCTTTGACACTGATCAAAAAACCTTCCCAAGACTTTTTGCTAGACTTCCGTTCACCTGCTGTTCACTAGTGATTCTTATTGTTACGCCCTCCTACATCAACAGTGTGGCTTGGCAGGATAACTTTCCATCATCCAGAATAAGAAGTAAACAGATAACTGTTATCATCAGTGTTATGGAACTAATACCAGCAGCTGCTACTCCATTTTCTCTCCCTGTGTTACCAGCTGTTATGGGCAGCAGTGACTGCTGGCAGAAAGAAAGGCTGGGAGATTTTATTGCTCTCTTCAATCTATCCTTAATAAAAATGGAACCTCACATGATGCCATCTTATTAAATCACCTTTCCTAACTTGGAGCCCTTTCTCCCAGGTTTCATGATGAAATTTGGACACTAATTACCCACAGTTGTAATGTAAAGAGCCACCATCTATTTTATTTAGCTGCATCGTTTGTAATAATTGAAATCTACTTGGTTCAAGTATCCAAGAAATTCAAGTGGGACCTTGAGTCTGTTGCTAAATCTCAGATAAAGCCAAGTGCACAAAGTACAAGGGCAGTATAGCACATGTGAGTTTTTTTGGGAAGAAAATGAGATATAAGTGAANAATCTCAGATAAAGCCAAGTGCACAAAGTACAAGGGCAGTATAGCGCATGTGAGTTTTTTTGGGAAGAAAATGAGATATAAGTGAAATAAATAGGGATAAAATTCATTCCATGAAAGGTTGATTTGAATTTTTACTTTATTATATACTTGCCTTTAAAAGAATAGCAGAGCATTGATATTGACAGAACAAGAAACATGGGGTAATACTTTAATCACGATTCTTTAAATTGGCCTGATTTGATTAGTGGGTGATGCAACCTTTCTAGAAAACAAGAGTTATGTGGAAACATCTCATGGGAAAATAAAACATAATGTCAGTAATTCTCAGAAAACATAAGAATTCAAAGCAAATCTGAGTAGTACAGAAGATCTCAGATATTGGGATCTTTTGCAAGTGGGTTAGGTTAGAGGAGGAACAATTACCTTGTATCCCCATGCATGAAAGGAACTCATTATTAACCCTAGTAGTATCTGAAATAATCACATAAAATAATCTATATTTTATTCAAGGTGGAAAAAGTAATTACTTAAAAATACAATGTTTATTTGTATTTTTGACCATTCTGGATTATTGGTGTCTCCATGGAACTGTGGTGGCACAGTGGTCTGAATGCAGTATTGCAGGCTAATTCAGTTCTGTAAACCGCTGAGAACTATAAAGGACTATGAAGCAGTATATAAGTTTAAGTGCTATTGCAATGGAGGAAATCATTGCACTGNGTATATAAGTTTAAGTGCTATTGCAATGGAGGAAATCATTGCACTGACATAGGTGTTGTGGCAAGGGAGATGGATGGTTAAGAGTTAGATGGGTGGTTAAGAAGTGTGAACTATAAATCAATAAATAAATACATATATACATAAAAAGTCACCAGGCACACTGAGATGAGGGCCAGATAAATTTAATAAATAAATAGAAAATGGCAGACATGGTGGCATTCAAACATGCTGACTTTAAAGCTAGGGGTTCCAACTTTAGCAACTTTAAGACCTGTGGACTTCAACTCCCAGAATTCCCAGCTGGCATTTATGTTTATACCATGACAGTAAATATGCTAGGACTGTGTTCTCCCTTCTATATTGTATCATAAAATCCCAATCAGAGTTCTATATTTTCATTTTGCTTAATTCTGCTTACCTCCTATCCTGGCATTGATTCCCATGTTTATTTCCACAGCCAAATTATTGCATTTACAAAAGATCTGTAATGGCATAATAAGGAGAAGACATTTCTCTTAAGATTGAGGACTTGAAGTTAAATAAGTGAGGTTTTTTTATGGACTGCAGTAATTATTACACTAATGTATAATTTTCTTCTGGATTGGCTGCCACCTACCACACTAATCTAGAAAACACTAACTCATTTGTAAATAGCATCATTAGGGACTGCAGTAAATAAGCAGCTGATCTGCCTCATACTAGGCATGAGGCCTTGAGACTTTTCTTTCCTCAGCTTTTTTTCCCCTTGTTTGCATTCATTAATTCAGTTTTCAGGGCTGCTGCAGCAGGTGGAGTATTTTATCTTCTCATCTCATTAATCACTAGAGGCTTGCTGAGGAGAACTCTATTAATACTTGGTCAGGAGACAGCCGCAAGATAATATATCAAATCTCTTTCAATAGCACAACCAGTGGGACTGTGCAGTGTTGTATGGTCATATAATGTGGATTAAGTAAAGTGAGTGGCTTGAATGTGAGGCATCTGGATGTTAAACTTGAATTAATTTAAACAAGAGACTAATATATTTTGGGGATCAGAGGACAAACCTATAAATGGGGAACAGGATTCTTAAAAAAAAAAAAGGCAGGGAATTTTCTACATTGACTAGATGGTGAAGGTCATGTATCCCATTGAAAATGTTTATATACTGGCAAAACAGAGATCAAGAGGGAACCTTTGAATGAATCATGTTTTATCCTTCTTTCTCATTTTTAGAAAGAAAGGTTCCATAATGCATTATTTCAACAATAGAATGTCTTCTATATTCTGCGATAGTATACTGAGGAGAGCAATAATATTCTTAGATGCAGGCACGTCTTAAATTCATGAGACAGCTATTTCCTCAAACTTCTTTATCCATAACAGTCAAATTGAAAAAAATGTTGGAACCCCATTCATTCATTCTGTAAATATGCTATGAGCTATTAACAAGTAGAAAGAAGGATAGACATTTCCTAGAGATAAACAAATATATTTAGTTAAAAATTGAGTTGGGTAAAACATCAGAATGTATAGTATTATCATGAATGCCATTTAAGGCACAGCGGAGGCAACCTATTTTACCTGCAAAATACTTTGAGAATTAATCAGAAAGGATTCTCTAGATGGAGAGCACATCAGGTATCATCCTCACCAAAGGATAAATTGGAATCTTAGTTTGTGGCGAAGATTCATCACAAGCCTGGAAAATTTCATTTGTCAAGTTATCACACCTTTCTTGTTATTCACTCTGACTGAATTTCTTTCATTAGAAGTGCTTCTATTTTCAATATATTGAGCAAAAGTTGCTGTAAAGGGAGTCCTAAATACATAAGCCACTTACACTGCACTGCTTCATATATTTCCATTTGTGGAAATCACTCATAGGATAAACCTACTGACTTACCAACTTTTAACTGGCCTCTACAATTAAGTCCTTAACATGACTTGGTATGCACATTTAGCAGATGAAGATTTTTATCCAGTGAAAAATCATGCTATATGCATAACAATATGGTGATGTTTATGAAAAGGTGCCATTGAAAAACTGACACTTGTAAACACCTCTTATCTAAAAATCACATGAAGAAGGTGTTCTATATTAGCATACTTGTAATACCGTTTCCTGATTGGTCCACAAATACTACACTGTGATTGGTTCTTCAAGCTACGGTGATTGGTCCTCAATTGCCACCCTGTGATTGGTCCACCTGAGTGGCGGGAGATTCAAGGAGCAGTCATTGGTCGTGAGCCGCAAGCAGCCGCTATAAAAGAGGCTGCCGCGGCTCCGCAGTCATACTGATTCCAGGAACCAAATAAAGAGCTGAAAGTCACACTGGTCTTGTGTCTCTTTTTCCCGCAACTTAACAGAAGGTACTTTCCACATACAGTCTGTGGCAAAGAGTAAAATTTAATAGGAATTTTTTGAGCGGAATCAGGTAAGAAATGGTACCTCAAGGATTTGTGTTTGGACCATTGCTTTAGATTGTTCATAAATTTTCTTAACATAACAGTAAGTGGTGAGCTAGCCAAGTTTCCAAATGATGCCAAACTATGCCAAGTGAGAAAAACCAAAAGTGATCATGAAGAGCTTCAGAATAAGTTCTTTAAATTGAATCAACCAAATGGTAAATGCAGCTCAATTTAAATAAGTGTAAAGCAAAACACTTTGCAGCAAAACCCTTAACTTCACATATACATTGATGGGGTCTGAACTTCTATAACTAACTGGGAAAAGAACTTGGGGTCATACAGATAGCTCCACAAATATGTCACTTCAATGTGCAGCAGTTGTGAAAAAAGGCAAAATCCATACTAGGGATAATTAAGAAAATAAAACTGCCAACATTGCAATGCCCTGAAAGAAATCCATAATATAAATCTTTGATTAAAAAAAATTAAAAAAGGAAAAAGAATGCAAGTGAAATGAAAGAAGTGCAGAAAAAGATAGCCAAAGTGATCAGAATTTCCAACAGCTTCATGACTTTAAAAAAAAATGTAAAAAAATTGGGTGGTTCTTGTTTTTTGCTTAAAAAAGAGAACGAGAGGCAGGACTGAAGTTATAAAGGCAGGCATGGTAAGATATAAATGAACACTCCCAAAATATATTTTCAAGGGTTATCTAGTGAAAAAAAAACAGACAAAGAAAGTGAATCTTTATACATTCCATTAACTATTGGGATCCCTTAGCAATAGCCTCTAACTAGTATTGAAGAGCCAATGCCATTGAGGTTTGTAGGAAGCGGCCCATTGGAGAAGAGTGGTAGGGAAAGTAGGTCTTCTCCTCCTTCTGCATCCTCCAATAGTATCTGATGGCAATTGTGATAAATGAAATGTTGGACAAGATAGTAGAGACCTTCAAATTTCTAGGTTCTATTATACCTCATGACTAAATGGACACCTAAAAAACATCATCAAAAAGCACAACAAAAAAATGTTCTTTCTGCACCAACTCAGAAAGTCAAACTGCTGATACAGTTCTACAGAGGAGTTTGCTGACACAGTTCTACAGAGGAATTATTGAGTCTATCATCTGCATCTCTATTTACTGTCTGGTTTGGTTCTGCAACCCAACAGGACAGACACAGACTTCAGGGAGTAATTAGGACTGCGCAGAAAAAACAGTTACTACAACTTGCCTTCAATCGGAGGACCTGTATACTGCATGAGTCAAAAAGAGGGCTTGTGAAAATATTTACAGACCCCTCACATCCTGAACATAAACTGTTTCAACTCCTCTTCCTCAAAATGACACTATAGAGCATTGCACATCAGAACAACTACGAACAAGACGTTTTCCCCTGAAAGCATCACTCTGCTAAACCAATAATTCCCTCAACAATGTTCACTATTTTCAAAGTCTGCACTATACTATTACTATTAATCTTCTCATACACTCCTTATCATCCATCCATCCCACTTGTGACTGTATGACTGTAACTTTGTTGCTTGTATCCTTATGAATTATATTGACTGTTCCTAGTATGATTTGATTGTTTATTGTACCTATGACTAATCACCTATGACTATCATTAAGTGTTGTATCTTATGATTCTTGACTCTTGATGAATGTATCTTTTCTTTTATATATACTGAGAGCATTTGCACCAAGACATGTTTCAAATATCATGATATTTTACAACAGGGTGTAGGCCGCTTTCAGACTGCAGCATGCCTGAGTTTTGAATCAGTGACTTAATGAGACCAAGACTGAAAAATGATGACAGAAAGTGGGCAGAAGAAAAACTAGATCTAATTCAATTTGATTGTAATGAGATGTCACTAATTAACTGAAATTAATGTTATTATTCCATGGGTTTTCACAATTTACTCTCCACACTCCTTATCTCATCCTTTAGATGCAGCTTTCAGCAGATCTCTGAGGATGATCTAGGACGCATTGAGGAGGTCTCCATGAGGCTCTCAACTCCAGATTAAGCTGTCTTTCTTTCTAGAAATTTAGACACTGCACAGTCTCATATGTATGTGTGTTTCGTTATGTACCATTAGTTCAGCTTTTCTCGTGGGAGGGACAATATTAGGATTGGAACTTAATGCTTTACAGACATTTATATCAATCAATCAGAATAGAGCTGGAAGGGACCTTGAAGTTCTTCTAGTCCAACCCCCTGGTCAAGTTGAAGCCCTTACATAATTTCAAACAGGTGTCTGTCCAGTCTTTTCTCAAAACAAAACAAAACAAAACCCTCCAGTGATGAAGGATCCACAACTTCTGAAGACAAGCTGTTCCACTATTAGGAAGTTTCTCCTTAATTCCAGGTTGCTTCTCTCCTTGATTAATTTCCATCCAATTGTTTCTTGTCTTGCCTTCTGGTGCTTTGGAAAATAAGTTGACCATCTCTTCTTTGCGACAGTCCCTCAAAATACTGAAATGCTGCTTTCATGTCCTTCTTTTCTCTAGACTGGCCATACCCTATTCTCTATCCTTAGCTTGTTTATTCTTCGACTTCTTCTATCCTGGCCTGCCTGAATACAGTCAGCTTCTCTTCCTCTTGGTCATGAGCATAGCTGAAACTCAAGGGGTCATGCTCCATGTAGTAGACTTTACAATAGCTTCCATCACCATCCTTCTTACAGGCAGAAGTCCCATGGTCCTAAAGGTCCTATTCTGTCTTCTTGCCATCTTCTTCCTTCCTCCACATTCAGGAAGGGACAAGGGCAGGGGAAGAAATTAGCAGCAAGGCTTTCCCGGCCATCAGGGCTGGACTGCAGCCAACCTGATATAATCTAATGGAAAGATAGAGATAAAATATTTTCAAATCTTACCTTTGGGGAAAAAAAACACAGTTTCACTCTTAGAAATTAGGACCTATGTTCTAGTTATGATCATACTTTGACTTATTCAAATATCATTCTGGTTAAAGTTCTCTGGAGGGTTTTGGCCTTATTTCAAACCCAAGGAACATGAGAAAGCCCAGCCGTTCTGTCATCTCTTAGCTTCCATCCCTCACCCAGAACAAAATCTCACTCCACCCAATAAATAAGGGCCATCACCAAAACAGATTCGTCCAGGTGATAAATTATTAGCAGAACTCGTTCTGACAAACTGTGTGATCATTGGCCTACCTCAGAAGCAACCTCCCCTTTTTTAATCAGACACCTCATTATCAACTTCTTTTGATATCTAAGATGTCTTGTATGCTTCCAAGAAAATGCAGAACTTTTGCTAGTCATTAGCATACAGCTGCTATATGACAGTGCACAGACAGACTATATCCCTCCCATCCTTCTCCCTAAAAAGATAAAGAAAGGATTTGCATGCCAGAGATTTTATACCGAAATTCCAAATCGATGAACACCTGTTGGCTAAGTGACTGGATCCATTACAATTAAAAAAGGCCCAAGAACTGAAGTTCAGCAGTAGCACAATCGATACACGTAGATCAGAGTTGATCATTTGGGGTTTCAAAGGCTTTTTTGTGATATACAGTACACACTTGGCCACTAACCATTCTTGATTTGATGATACATTTGAATACTAATCCCCTTTGAATAACGATTAAGTTTCAATGAATGGGGAAAGAAGTCATTAGAATTCATCTCATCTTCTTGTTTGGGGGAAAAAGAAGTCTGTAGTCCAGTTTGTGCTACTCTCTTTTTTAGATCTGGGAACCAATTACCCAGACTAGCTAAATTAAGTGTCAATGACATGTTGAAACAAATGGCAACCATATATTTTTTTGTTCTTGTTCACTTGAAAAAGCCGCATTTTCTTCGGATAGAAAGACACCATTCCAGCACATAATGGCCACTATCACAACAGCAAGTTCTTGATCTGGCAATAAATAGAGGCCTGGTCCTTAAGTAGGGAAAGAAGTATAGCCATGGCCTCAAAAGAAGGCAATCTTCTCTTGATTCCTGCACTCTGGTGGCTGCATTCATAATTCAGGAGCACAGAAGACAATGAAATCAGGTATTCAGGTGCAACACACCCTTGGAAACAGTGGAAGATACTGAATCCTTGATAAAAGTCAGCAATATTTATTTATTAAACACATGTATTTGGCTACCCAGTACATGCATAGTGGCTCCAGGCAGATTACAACATTAAAAAAATCAAAAGCAGAAAATCCACACAATCCCATCTCCACACACACAGACATGTAGGCATCAACAAAGGCAATCATATCAACCACTTAACTGGCTCTTTAGCAGCCTGGAATTCCCAGGCCTGCAGATGGAAAAACAACAAGGAGGAGGTCAATCTTATCTGCAAGAGAATGATAATCTGTAAGGAGAAGGCTGCTTCACCCAGAAAATTTATCCAATAGATGGAACCCACCAAGAAAATTTATCCAGTAGATGGGACCCACAACATGCCCTGCCTTCAGTCCCTAGTGGGTCTGGTTGATGTAATTAGGGAGGTACAGTCCTTCAAATCACCTGGATCCAAGCCATGTAGGGCTTTAAAATATGAAACATCATTGGCTGAAGTGTTTTAATTTCTCAAATAGCAGGAACAAGAACCAGATTGGTCTGGTGCAGGGCTGTTAAACTTCTCTCCCCCCCACACCTGGTTTAACGAAGGGGAAAGTCCCTATATGTCATATGACGACGCCATGACAACGTGAGTTTGACACCTCTGGTCTAGTGGCTAAGGCACGTGGTTAGAAACCAGGAAACTGAATTCTAATTTTGTCTTAGTATGAAAATCAGCTGGGTTACTTTGAACCAGTCACTCAATTCACATCCAGTTCACATCCAGTCGCTCAATTCACATTCACTCAATTCACATCTCACTTTGCAGGATTGTTGTTGTGAGGAAAATAAGAGGAGAAAGAAGTATTAGGTATGTTGGCTGCCTTGAGTTATTTATAAAAATAATAAAGGAATAAAAAAAAATCCAAAGCAAAAAAAAAATAATCCCCAGCTTCTCAGTAGAATGATCCCGTAGATAATATCTCAAGGATGATTTAGGCTAATAGCATTCTTATAGATTGATTGAATCTTTCTCGCAATAGAACAAGTGTGTACATTTTTTTTTCCAGGCTAAAGCTCACACTTTTAATGGCAAGCTGGGTGAAAGTTGTGGCAATAAGGCAAGATATGAAAGAGAAGATGTTAGACCAAGGGAAAAGAAATCCAGAATGCATTATATTTGATTACTTGAAATTAATTCATGTTGATGTGATTAGTGTTCATTGAATAATAATGAAATAATTTATTATTAAATAGATATTTTTCTATTTAAACAAGTAAAATGCAGTGTCAACCTTTTGAGGCTTCAGCATCATGTGCCCTTCGAGCATGCTGAGTTCTTTTAGGAGTACAATTGTTGTCACTGGTTCTGTCTCCTGTTTTCAGCATTTTCCCACGAAAGGCTTTTGTACTTTTTAAACCTTGGAATTTGAACAGACCTAAGTATGCATGATTTGTACCCCTTTGGTTACCTATGTGTAATGTTAAGATTGCATATTGGCTTTATTACATAATATGTTAGTAAGGTTTCCCAATTGGAATAAAGTTCAAAGTAATTGTGAGCTGTTTCTTACAGGTGAAAGCAAACTAGTAGCTGAATGAATGAAGCCTAGATGTGCAAAGCACATCTACAGAATACAGAATAATAAGAATTGGAAGGAACGTTGGAAGTTTTCTAATCCAATCCCCTGCTCAGGCAGACAAAAAGCTATACTATTCCAGACAAATGTACAATCTCTTCTTAAAATCCTCCTGTGAAGGAGGGTCCACAACTTCTGGAGGGAAGCCATTTCACTGATTAATTGTTCTGTCAGGAAATTTCTTCTTAGTTCTAAGTTGGTCCTCTCTTTGGCAAGTTTCCAACTTTTACTTCTTGTCTTGCCCTCATGTGCTTTGGGTAATAGTTTGACTCCCTCTTCTTTATGGTAACACCTCAAATAATTGAAGACTGCTATCATGTCTTCCCTACTCCTTCTCTATCTTAGACTAGATATATATCTAGTCTAAGAAAGTTCTTTTATTGTAGTTGTATGTAATTGTAGATAATTAAATCTACTCTGAGAAAATTGTACATATATATATATATGTTTTTTTAAGCTTTCGCGGGTACTTACATTTGTGCTGTTTAGTCTTCTTCGGGTATTATCCATGTCATTGTAAGTTTCTGTTAATTTGTAGCTCATTGTAATTCTGTTAGTTTGTAGCAACGTTTCCAGCAGAATCCTCATCTGCCATCATCAGGCTTCTGTATGGAAGTGGTGTCTCACAAGTTCCTCTGTTTTCAATTTGAGGCTGGTCCTATTCTGATTGGCTATTAAAACCTGGGTCTGTGTTCATTGGACTTGGAGTTTGATTGATTGGTGTTTTTCTGGTTTCATTTTCTGTCTGTTTTGTTGGCTTTGATTGGGCTGGCAGCACTCTGTTCTTGTTGTTTGGAGGCCTTTTCAATTCAGCTTGGGCTTCGTGTGAAAAGGACGGGTGGCTTCATCAGGACAAGTGGGTTTCACCTGGGTGCCTGGTGGGGGGTGTTTGAGTTGGTAGGCAATCCAGAGGGAGTCCTGTCTGTGCTCGGTGTTTGTCTGTTTTTGTGGTGTGGAGTTACTGCAATCTTATGCACAACGAAACCACCAAAAATTAATTTGCAAAAGATGAATTCACAGCGTTACAAACAACATGAAAATGATAAACAGCATAATAATACTCCAGAGACAAGGAAATGCACAGTAGTATGGACAGAAAAGACTAATGAAACAAATTGATCCAAGACTACTCTCCAAGAACTCCACATTAACAAACCTTAAAACACGACCAAACCACAATATCTGGAAAAAATTTAACCCAAAAGAAAATTATAACCAGCCACTAAGCAAAGAAATCCAGACAGACGATCAATCCCAAGAGACAAATCTTCTAGATGCCCCAAATTTAGTACGGCCTCCCAAAAATACACAAAGAAGGCTACCCTCAGGACGCCATAGCAGCTCCCATAGGAACAATTTACAAAACCTAGCTTAAATCTTAGCAAACACAACTACAGCCCCATGCTGAAACCGCAGCTTCCATATGTACAAAACTCATTACCACTTCTTAGAAATAATCAAAGATTCTACACGTAGAACAAGAAAGATCTGCTTGTAAGTTTCGACTGGTCTTCAACTATTCACTCAAGTCCTGATAAAAAGATCACTTGGAATCATCAAAAATCAAAATACCACCAGCTAAACACTCCAATGGAAATAACGAGAACACTTGCCTAACCAACACATATTTCATATACAAAAGGACAAAGATACAAGCAAAGTTGAGGAGCCCTATGGATTCACCAACTGTCACCCGTCATTGCAAAACTGTTCATGGAAGGAATTCGAATCCAGAGCCCTGGCTAATGCCACCCACAAACCCAAACTATGGCTAAGATACATCGATGACACATTTGTGATTTTGGCCCATGGAAACAGAAACTCTAAACAATTTTCCTAACGACGCTAAACAACACACCCCAAAATCAGTTCACCAATGGAAATGGAAACTAAACAACAACTACCATTCCTGAGTGTACTCAAATCTACCAAAGAACAGATGGCACACTGGGACACACCATATACCAGAAGAAAACACACACCAACCGCTACGTCGTCAACGCCGCAATTCCCACCACCACCCAGCACAGATAAATTCCGTGGCGAAAACACTAATTACCAGAACCAAACGCCTGGCGTAAGACACATATAACGGACTGAACTATTGCACGCCTGGACTGAAGTATTTGACAGCCAATGGCTTCACAAAAAAAAAATCACAGCTTGATTCCACAAAAACACACCAAGACATAAAGAGACCTAGAAAGACCACAGACTTACTGGAAACAGCTTTGTCCTTGCCATACATAAGAGGTACTGCAGATAAAATAAGTAAGATACTACACAGGCATCACATCAAGACTGCTTCAAAAAACACGACAGAAAAATAAGCAGCCATCCCTGAGGAACCCAAAGACAAATTGGACCTGGAACACCAAGGCATAATACGCAAAATTCACTTTTTTCATCATGCCTGGCCACATAAATTGGACAGACAATAGAAGAATAAGTACCGCGCCTAGATGAACACAAAAATGCAGTAAAAAAGCTGGAACACACCTCCTCACTAAGTCCAACACATGAAGAACACAAGGTCACACATCAACTTCAAGGGCACTAAAATCCTAGCCACTATAGAAAACCCCGCCAACAGAATCATCAAGAAGCCATTAGAGATTGCAAAAAAGACCTGACACGCTAGCAATGAATAGAAGAGATGAATTCCAGCCAGAACTGTCAAATCAATTTGGAAGCCTGCACTCTCAAATAGAAAGATCTCCAACACACAAAAACAGACAAACACCTGAGCACAGACAGACTCCCTCTGATGCTCCATCAAAACAGCCCACCAGGCACCCAGGTGAAACCAGCCTTCCTGATGAATAGCAGCCTGTCCTTTCACACGAAGCCAAGCTGTCATGAAAGCTCCAACACAAAGAACAGAAGTGCTGCAGCCATCAAAAGCCACAACAAGAACAGAAGAAACCAGAAACAACCAATCAATCAACTCCAAGTCCAATGAACACGACCCAGGTTAATAGCCAATCAGAAATAGACCAGCCTCAAATTTGAAACAGAGGAACTGTGAGACCACCTTCCAATTTACAGAAAGCCTGATGATTGGCGATGAGCTTCTGCTGAAACGTTTTGTACAACTTTAACAGCAACTACAATGAGCTACAAACTTTAACAAGAACTACATGACGTGGGATACATTACCCGAAGGAAGTACAACAGCACAAATATATATATATATATATTATATATAATATATAATATATATGTTATATATATATATTAATATATATACTAATATATATAGTATATATATATATATATATATTCAACACACATATATATGATATGCATAAATTAAGAATAACTGACATTGAAAACGGCCTTGGCAATCTAATCCAGTCGGTAGGTCCTTTCACTTAAAGTCTTCCCACCCTGTTTAAAATTTGGCCTATCTATCCTTCTTAACGTATGGGGATAGAAAACATAACATTTTATCACACACAACTTTAAACTTTATTTGAACAGTTGGAAGTTGTGTTTCTCACTGGGATAGTTTATCAAACAGGAAAGTTCTGCCTACCTGGGAAAATATTCATAACAAATTATTTGTCTACTTTTAAAGTTAAACAGTCACTCATTATAATTAGCTACCCTATCTCCCAACAGCTGATTTTAATTACATATTTTTTTCCTCAGTTTTGCAGGCCAAAATGTTACAGACCCACATTGTTTATTGACCACATAATTTTAATTACAGTTCTATCCTGGTCTCATATTGATTCTGGCAATTAAGTGGCTGGGCGGTCAAAGATAAGAGAGGCAAATGGAATGCTTAGGTGCAAAAATTAAAGACTATGGCCATGGCTACAATTTACAGTCTCGTGAAAAAGCAATCAATATAGATCCAATAAAGGCAATTTCGGTGTAACAATTAAAAAAATGGAAATGCATGTGCACACCCAAACGATGTTATAGCTTAATTTAGAAACTTAACAATGATCATCTAAAAAATGAAATATTAATTAGAATAGTAACTATTATTGCATTGTCCACCTAGAAAATCAGCTTAATATAAGCTAATTTTATATTATTACCCTGTACTTATTGTTTGCAATTGTTCTGATACTGGTTTTAAAAGGGGCTTCTTCAAAAGCTGTGGATCTACAGCTATAGGCAACCTCTAAAATTCCAACTGGAAGCCTTTGGTCTTAATATGTCTACATTAAACATGTGCAGATCAGTTGAAAACCACCCCATAGTACTGTCTGCACAGGTTTTTAATGAGAACTCGAAGAATAATGTTTTCCATTGTTTGTTGGGAACTTTCATCGAGCGGTTTGGTACACAATTTTTTCTAAGGTGTATCTTAATAGGGCTGCACAAAGCTTCAAAACAATGCTGATTCTCTCAAGATTCAGCATAATCAGTCCATCATGGGGTTGCACTTTGAAGCAGTGGAAAGAATTAGGTGATTTCAGCCTGCTTTATAGCCTTTCAAAGCACTTCACAGATGCTTTTTTTTTTTTTTC
>BHFT01001641.1:0-23327 GCA_004320025.1 Laticauda laticaudata
GCCACTGAAAGGCAGCAAAGTCAAATAGCTGCCATTGGCTACAAGCCGGCAGGCAAGCCTGTATAAAAAGGCTGCTGCAGCTTTAGCCAGACTGTTCCGTTACTGTTAGTTGCTTTAATAAAAACTCTTGTTTGTTGGAACCCAGTCTACCTCGCATTTTTCCGGATGGAACAGGATTCTTTAATTGTAAACAAAAATTATTTGCATGAAGTTTAGATTAATTCAAGCACCTGCAAAATCACTTTCTCCAAATCCTTAAAGTCTCCCCTAATTTTTTTTGGGGGGAGGGGAGTTTCACTTACCAAGAAGAACCTTCTATTTCTATAATTTACATTTGAGGAGTATCTATCTTGAGTACAATAAGACATCTGATGATCTTTAAAGCTAGGTCACACTGGCTGACGGATGGAAAACGTATGCAAAAAGGACACAGCGGAGGAGCAAATTTTCGGGGGTGGCTCCATCCGTTGTCATCCACTCCAAAAAGTGGCAAAAATTTGCATAAACAGAATGGAAAAGAAAGGAAAAGAACGGACGTGGGTAGTATGTAGCAGGGATGTTAAAGGGATGTTCATAGGAAGCCTCGAGGATGTATATAGGATGCAAACCATTCACTGCTCATCCTTTCTATTTCTGTGCTACTAATGCTGTGTAGACGTTCCGTGTACCTTTTGTTTCCGCCCTCTTTCCATTTTCAGCTGCAGCGGATGTGAGTTGCGAGTCNAGCTCAAAACTTCTTGAGCGGATGAAATCTCAGTGGACGGATGCTCAAAGGATAGAGCGTATGAAACACGTATGCAGCGAGTACACAACGGATGCATAGCATTTTCCAACAGATGGCAAGCTTTTTTTATCGTTTTACATCCTCTTTGCATCCGTTGGTGCAGTGTGACATGGGCTTTATCTGTAGAGTTATCATCATCAGCACCTGGCCAGTATTCTTGGAGGTAGTGTTTCCCCCACTTCTTCAGAGATGTTTAGTCTTAGATGTTAGTCTTCAGAGATGTTTAGTCACAATCCTCGCAATAAACCTGGCTACAGATTATTCTTGACTAGTTTTCTAATTGTTAATGTTTTCATCTAATTTTAATATTTTTGTATAAAATAGCATATTTCAAGATATTCAAAATACATGATAAATATCTGATGCTGCTCACATTTTACCAAGCTACTGTCAATATGTTGCTGTAATGCAATATGTTGCTAGTTATTTAGAAAAGTTGCATACACTTAATTTACTATAAAAGGACAACTCAGAACTATGAGATGCACAGAGGTCACAGTATTTACTTTGGATCCTAGTCTGAAGTATTTGAAATGGTCTAGTTAGCCAAACTGAGCTGTAAACAATGGAATCACTTTGGCATTTGAAGGAAGATTTAGAAAAAAAGCATTTCTAATATTGTTATCCAGCAGAAGAAAACATAAATAATATCTCTAAAGGCTGGAAACTGTTTTTCCTATTATAAGCAATTATATTTGAATGTTGAAGACAGTTCCTGGGGCTGCAAAAGGGAAGATTTCCACTTTCTAATTTATATAATGTTTTGTGGTCTTAAGACTAGATTAGTAAATGAATAAAGTTAATGTCATAGGCAATGTAATTTTTTAAAAAATTGGGATTACGAACAACTCTGAAACCTAGAGTAAGGATATAGCTTTCAATCACTCTTTCATCACAAATTAAATGTTTCGTCAAGTCATTAGAAAACTCTGCATCTCATTGTCAGTTCCCTTTCTCTGTACTCAGCAGGAAAGAAATAAAATGTAGACTTTAGGTATTTCATCCATCAAGGAAACATTAGTATTCATTGGCATTTAGAAATATCAACATTTGCCATATCAATATGTTTTTTTTCTTCATTTAGATCTTTTCATGTGGAAAAAAAATGAGTGATTTGCAAATTGTCCAGAAGAAAATGCTCATAAAAACACACATTTATACGTAGTTATACATAGACAAATACTCCAAAATTTCTCCTTATGGACTCAGTCCCCTGCAGCATGATTCCTGATTGTATATGTGCCAACATAGTTGTATTGACTTCAAGTGTGGAAAGATTTATTTCCTTGAATTTTCTGTGAATGAGAACTGCATGATAATACCCCAAACTAGTGCTTTGGTAATATATGTGGAAGCATAATTGCCCTGAAATAAATACCTGGCATCACAAAATACTGCTCACATAAGTATTTTTTGAAATGGGGATCTTAAATTGTATAATACACACACACAAAAATATTATTGAGAAATATTGTTTGAAGATGACTGTGTGACCAATAAATTGCTTTTGGCAGTTTTGGGAGAAAAAATAGCATCTTGGCCCAGTTTCTGAAATCATAGGATTGCAAAGCCGAAAGATCCTAAAGGTAATCTAATTTCATTTCTTGTCAGAAATATCCTTTTGCTCACAGGCCAAATTGCATAGGTTTCCCTTTTTCTTTAGGCCTATAGGGAAATCATGACTCAATGCATTGAAGGAGTCTAGTGTTCCAAAGGGAAAAAAGAAATATTTTTATTTTGGAGGGGAAATGCTTATTGGAGCCTTATGTTGTTGATTCTGACTTATTCTATAGAATGTGCATTTTTAGTTACTGTAAGCACAGAATGTGAGAGTCACTGAGGCATAAAAAGCACTGCTTTCATCCCCAAAACTTCTGAATAGCTTCTCATTATCTTATGAATCACTTTACTAGTGTCATCCTCATTGTGCTTGCATTTTTGAGTAACCTGACAACAGCTTTCTCCAGCTGGTGGATAGCTATATTCAATTTCATATAAAGGCAAAAGAAAAGTGGTTCAATATAAATATATAAATAGAAGCTGGTGGTTGCTGTTGCTTGAGATCATAGCTGACAGTTTATTTATTTTTATTTGTCAATCACTTTCAAGATAATTGGTATAAGTATAAACATGAGAAAGAATAGAGGAAATAGGTACAAATAAATGGGGACAATAGGACAGGAACGGGAGGCATGATGGTGCACTTATGCATACCCCTTACAGACCTCTTAGGAATGGGGTGAGGTCAATAGTGGATAGTTTGAGGTTAAAGGAGTGGGGGATTGAGGATGTAACAACAGAGTCAGGTAGTGCATTCCAAGCATTGACCACTCTGTTGCTGGAGTCGTACTTTCTGCAATCAACTTTGGAGCAGTTAACATTGAGTTTGTATCTGTTGTGTGCTCTTGTATTGTTGTGGTTGAAGCTGAAATAGTCATTGACTGGTAGGGCATTGTAGCAGATAATTTTGTGTACTATGCTTAAGTCCAACTGTAGGCAGTGTAGTTCAAGATTGCTGAAGCCCAAAATTTCAAGCCTGGTGGTATAAGGTATTCTGTTGCGAGCAGATGAGTGTAGTACTCTTCTCGTGAAATACTTCTGGACTTGCTCAATTGTATTAATGTTTTATATACAGTGCGGATTCCAGACAGATGAGCTGTATTCAAGTATTGGTCTGGCAAAGGTTTGAATGCCTTAGTTAACAATTCAATATTTCCATAGGAGAAGCTTCGTAAGATTAGATTTACAACTCTTAATGCCTTTTTGGCAATGCTGTTACAATGAGCTCTAGTGTTTAGATCACTAGATGTGAGTACTCCGAGGTCCTTGACAGTGGCAGTGGAGAACCAACAGCAACACTGGTTCTGTCATTCTTGTTCCTCTTTTTATTTTTTACTCGTCCTTTACTACAGTTCCTACCAAAACCACACAAGCTATTTTGCTATACAATGTAATTCTGGTTTATGTCTAACACTAGTATCAGGTGTTTTTATCTCCATTAAATGTAAACTTTTGACCAATTTTGAAGATATTAAGTAAACAAGATGACAATCCTCCCCTACTTTTGTGGATTGGGACAAAATGCTTGGAAACAAGCGGTCCATATTTTGTTCCCATTTTTCTCTATGGTATAACATTTGGAAAATTTCAAAGGACTCTTGCCCTTTGTAATATGGCATGCTTGATGTAGTGTTCGCGAAGAATGAGACCGGAGACCAGCATAACTTCAGCTCTTTTATTTAGTGCAGAAAGTTCGTCTGAATCAGGAGTCGGGGCAGCTCTTTTTATAGAGAGGCTGCTTGCGGCTAGTGGCCAATGATGGCTACTTGTTTTTCCCACTGCTGAGCTGGCCAATCATAGGTTAGCTATTATTGGCCAATCAGTGTCGAGAAGGGAACCAATCAGCTTCTAGTATTTCTTGATCAATAGGAATACACTATTTGAAGTATGTTAATATGGAACACCCCTCCCCTCTTGGTATGGTCCTACCTTACATAGTCACGTAAGTAGCGGGCTTTAGGTCGGCCTAGTTGACCTGCTAAGTTAGTTGTGTCCGTTGTCTTCAGACGGGTTCAGATGGGATCACTGTTCTCTTCCCATGTCTTTCTGTGGAACCTCTCGGAACCTCCTGCGAGATCAGCCATGCCGCTCGCCGCCTGGCCTAACTCGGGCGTGGTATGAGTCAGCTCGCTACTCCCTTCCGGAGCAGCATCTATGTCTTCTTGTGCCTCTGCGTCCTCTTTGCCGAAGACTTCTGTGGGTAGGTTGTGTTTTTTGTCTAATTTAGTTTGGCAAAATGTTGTTTATTTTGGATTTTGTTGGTTGTTCTTGTTCTGATGGAGGTTTTCCCCTCCCTTTGATGTTGTGTTTAAGGGGTTCCCCCCTTCTCTGGTGGTCTATTAATTATTTTGTGTTAATGTTGTGCTGTTTTGGTGTGTGTGTATGTGTTCGTTCTTCCGAGTCTGGTGTGTCAGTGTAGCCGTTTCCAAGTGTTTCGTGATCGTAATTGTCATATGTGCCTCCTCCAGGTTTCTGCCATTGTCTGTGTCCAGTCTAATAACGACTGAGGTCCTGTTTATTTGGGTATTTTCGCCAGTACCCACAGTGGATGTCCAGTGGAGATTTCTTTGCGGTATACTAAGTTGCTGCGTGTCGAATGCGCCTCCAGGTATGCTGCTGGAGGGGTCGGTTTGGTTTTCAGATGGTGTATCGTTAAGGAGTGATAACTGATCTAATGGGTATCTAATTTCCTGCCATAAAGTTCTTTCTGGGCTTTTGTTTGTAGTGAGAGGCTCGGAATGTTATGTGTTGTAGAAATGAGTGAACATTTTTTTGTCAATTTTTTCTTGAATGTGCCGCAACTGAGTCTTACTTTGTCTAAAGTTTCCTTTGGTGACTCGATATACCGACCATGCATTCTGCCCTTGCCGTTCGTAGGCGTCGGCCCAGGTGGCTGTCAAAAGCCTCGTCTTCATTTGCCACCCATCTTTCAGTGTAGGAATTTTTTCACATTATGTTAAGAGCAGTAAACTGTGGGCCGCTATCTGAAATAGAAGTCTTGTGTAACTCATTCGTGTGGTGAAATAGTTTCCGGAGTATGTTTAATAACTGCTTTCTGTGGTGGTGAGAGTTACATGACACTTCACCTCTCTAGCACAATTGGAAGAAGCATCTACTATGGATTAAGAATGTATATCCTTTTTGTTGCCCTGTGATATCTATGGATTTGGACAGGGTCCCTCCCGACTCGCGTGGTTGTTCCAGTCTAGTAGAGGTGCTGAAAGAAAGTGCAGGTCGGGATCTATTTGGCATTTCTCCACAGGGCTTCATACCATTTCCTCAATATCCTTGTCCATCCCTGGCCACCACTCCCATAGCTCCTGGGCCAGGATTCTATTGTGTTACATTGCCGGGTGCCTTCATGGCAACATGCTTCATACTTGTTCTTGTAACCGATTCTGTTTCCACTCACCGCCCGTCCCCCACCTAATATGCAACTTTTAATAACAATGGCAGTTCCAGTGTTGCACTATGTTTAAAGGTTAAAATTACATCTGTATCGTATTCTTGCCACCCTTTTCCTACCCCAGTTTAAGACTGTGACAAAGGTTGTCTCTGCCGTCATTCTCGCTGTCCCGCTGCCGTTCATGGTTAGGTTTGATCAGGTTTCTTCATCTGTAGGGTGGATGTGTGGTGGTGCTCGGATCAGTTCCTAGTTCCTGGTAAGGGAGTATGGTTCAACGCATCGGCAGGAATGTTGCCAACGTGAACATTTGTTTATGTTTTAGTATGATGCTACTTGTACACTTGCGATAGGTATACTGGGTGATGTCCCTATATCCATAGTTGTAAAGTAGTCTACAGTCTTTGGAACGTTTGCAATATGTCTAATTTCTCCAATTGAACTGTTGTTCAGTTCGTAGCGTTTGGAAGGAATGAACCACTGCCATCGGACGGTATCATTTTAGGGCACCGTGGCTCTTCCCGAGCTAGTCGACAAATTAGCGAAAGTTGTGTTCATGACAAGGGAGTATTTACCGTAAAGAGTCTTGTGAACTTTCATCAGGAATTGCCTAGCTCTACGTCAATGCTGTTAGTTATTCCATTCTGACAGTTTGGAGCTAAAACCACCATCAGATTGACCATCTCCCATCAGGCAGATGTGGCTAGTACCGTGCTCCGATGCTGAACCGGTGGATGCATCCAGTTGGCGTGTAATGGTAGTGTCTCTCTGTATTGATTAACCGAGTCGGAAGTGTGATTAGATACTTTCCCTCATGAAACGCTGTTCTTCATGTCGCCCCATGTCCAGGTGGCTGCCTTATCCAAAAGCCTATGTTAGTGGTTCTTCCCGTTGTTGCCTTCTGTGACTGAAAAATGTAAAAAGATTTATCAGTCCTCCCAAGAATGTTGCAACTTCAACCTTGTTTTTTTGGGCAGCGCTTCTTTGATTGCCTAATTTTTTTTCTCTGGGGGTGGATGCCCTCTTTATCAATTTGATACCCCAGGGAATTACGATCTTTTGTGAGGTGGCTAATTGGCATTTTTTTTTGAACCTTGAAGTCCCGCCTTCTGGGACCTTTGTAAAACCACTCTGAGAATGGGCTTCTAATTGTCTCTCATACGCTAGGTAGACATTGCACATCATCAAGTCAGTAATGGGACACTTCAACTTTATCGCCCTGTAATAACACATCCATTAGGCTTTGGAACACCCCTATGGGGCTACGGCTGACTCCAAATTAGCAGCCTTTTGCATTTGAAGGCCTCCTCTATGGAGTCACAACTCATTTTGCCAGCTACTGATGGTCTCAGGTGACTGTAATTTTGGTATGCCTTTGGGCAAGTTGAGCTTTGCCGAAGACCCTTAGCTCTCCCACCAATTGTGGGTTCGGTGTGTCTGCACTACTGTGACACAGTGATACGCGCTTTGTTTTAGTCATGGTTTAAGGGTACCTTGTTAGTCCCCACAGATTCACTCACAGTATCCATCAGTATTAACTGGGGTTGCACAATGGGTGTCTTCCGCCATTTGCGGCGGGTCATTGGTTCCAAAATAGCCTTGTGGTATGTAGTTTGTAAGTGTCTCATCTACATATACTTGGGTTTTAGTGCGAAGGGGTCGCTCGCCTATCAGCCTAATTGGAGCTGTGTGCTGGGTATCCTAATTAAATGAATAATAGGGGCCTCGCGTACTTGCCTAATTTAATCATGAGACATCCTGGAACTCCTCATCAGTTCTCCTACCAGATCTGTGTCGGCGATGTGTTTATAATGCGGTCACTCCGATTCCTAGAGTTCGAACGCACGTCGGTCCAATAGCGCTTGCGGTTTCGCTATTGATGGTTAGAGCCAAGAGTTATCCTCTGTTTTTTGTAAGTCATTATTTGAGAATAATGTCCAAGTTGACGCATCCGGTATTCTGTTTCCCTGTAGTCCTTAGGACATTATCACTATGTGGTGTTACGTAGTTGCAGCGTCTGCCTGAATGAATCTGGACTAGTCTTTTAATAGTACGCTATAGGTACGACTGGAATCTTAGCGCTCCATTTTAACATTCTTTAGGCCTCTTGTCCAGACTGCAACACTGTACTTTTCGGCTCATGTTGGTCCCTGCATTAGATCGACCTGCGATGCGATTGGTTTGTGGTTTCTTCTTTTCTATATTTCTCGTTTCTGCCAATTGCCTTTGCTTTTGCAACTCTCACGGCTCCATGTTTTGTCTATCTTTAGTTCTCTGGTGCTGTTTGGTGGTTGTTTTCTCTTACGCTCGGGCTGTACTCTTTAGTCGAAGTTTCCGGCATACTCTGCAATATGACCCCATCTCTCATCATAGTACCTTAGCACAGCAGCGTCTAAGAACCGGCCTCCACGAACAGGGTGGATCGGCTCTGTAACCCGGCGCACTGAAACCACCTGACTTACGACCTTCTACAGCCATCAATTCTCATCTCAGAGCCTGGAGTCTGTGGATCTCCCTCCTCATCGTCGCGTAGATTCGCAGATGATCCACTCTCGCATGTGTGTGGTGTTTTGTGGTGTATTATGCTGCCTTCTGCCTACTAGTCGTTCCGACGTCCCAGTGGCTCAGATTTCTGCTACAATAGTTTATGTTGTAGTGAATTTCGCATTCATCTGCCTAGCATTTTGGCATGCTGATCTTTTTAGTTGGCTTACTGCTTGTGGCTTCAGTTAATAGTCGCCTCAGTACGCTGTAATCTTTGTGCCGGCTTTTGTAGGGTGAAGTCTCTCATCCGAGACCACAGCGATCCGCTCATGCCTTCGTCATGTTAGGAAATTTTGCATGTCCCATCCAATGTCCCTGAACGCCACTAGAAAGTCTGTGAATGCTCTCACCTTCTCTTCGGTCCCGCTTGATAAATTGCGATGTCCTCCGAGAATAGGCTAGAGAGGACGTCGGTGCATTAGTTGAGCCTTCAGGGAGCTTTTTTATGGTCTGGCCAGGCCAATTCTGTTTCGCTCTTTATTCTTGGTTTTTTTTGCCAGGGCCGTTGGCCATCCCAATTGAACACTGATATCCACAGTGCGTCAGCAAACACAGCTCTTTTTCAGTTGCTCTGAATCTCCTGCAAATCGTTGCTTTCCAGTTAACATGAGGAATCTATACGATGGTAGGATTCCCAGTCCCTCTTGTTGCTTTGGTGAATAGTGCGTTGCGAGTTTGGTCCAGCCGATTTCATCTGCTCGTTCTCGATGGCACGTGCTCAACTTGGTCTCACTCTCTCAGAATCCCATCCTTGTCGCCAGTGTAGTGTTCACAGAGAATGAGACCGGAGACAGCCGTAACTTCAGCTCTGTTTATTTAAGTGCAGAAAGTCCTGTCCTGGAACCAGGACTGCGGGCAGCTTTTTTATAGAGAGGCTGCTTGTGGCTTGTGGCCAATGGACGGCTATTTGTTTTTTTCTTGCCGCTGAGCTGGCCAATCATAGGTTAGCTATTATTGGCCAATCAGCATTGAGAAGGAACCAATCAGCTACCAATCAGCTTCTAGTATTTCTCGACCAATAGGAATAGACTATTTGAAGTATGTTAATATGGAACACTTGACATGTTTCTGCTGGTTAAATGTCTAATCCTGAAATCAGATTTTGGTTCCATTTCACACCAACCCTTATTAAACTAATTATCCATTAATAAAGTAAGAGAGGATGAATTTGCTGAACAAGATTCTTTGTTCCAGAGTTTAGATACACTTTTGTTTTCTGGATTGACAAATATATGTGAATGAAGTATTTCTGACAAAAGTAATTAAATGGATTAATAATTTCTTTATATGTTTTGCTGTGTCTGTCTGGTAAAATAGATACATGCCTATGATTACTAATAGAGTAAATATAATGAACCATTAACGATGAAATGATTACAAGAGAGCATTGATTCTATATTCTGAACAAAACATCAATACTTTCTAAGGATTATATGATATTGATGATAAGGGAGCTACTGTCCTCTGATGATTTATACAGGTTTGCAGTTAGTGGTGAATCAAATTAAATTGCCCAGAACTAGGACAAATACACTTCTATTTGATCCATACAAAATACTCCCACTTTCTGAATGTAAACAAAAAGGTAAGCAAACAGTATGTTTCAAAGTTAAAAGAGGGACAACTTTTCACTATGAGTCATCAGAACCATTATTATAAATGTTTAACAATTTTTACCTATTATAAGAGTAGAGAAAATGATTTTGAGTTTTTTCTTAGTCTCTTATCATGAATTAGAGTAATTTAAGGGAAAATGTAATTGCAGACATATTTAACTGATTCCAAATTTTCATTTACTATAGATAAAATCTTTTTATTTCTAATGAGGCAAAATAAAATTGGTTGGGGCTATATAACTAATTATAAAAAGAGAAAGATTCTTGTAAAGCATTTTAAAACTAATTCTAATACTTAAAAAGGGAAAGAAACCTTTCTATTAAGTATTAAGTGTGTAATTTTATGCCATCACAAGCTGAAGCAATATACTTTCCTATATAGATAGGTCTTATAATGTTAGTGAAGCACAAAATGTACAGATGCCATTAGGAAGCATCCAATCTATGCTCAGCTAGTAAAATAGCAATTAAATAATCTACATCTGTATAAGCTAAAATAGGCAAGTGCTGTTAATGACAAAATTTCCTGGTTTACTTGCATGTTCCAGAAATTATTCCCTTGAATTCACCCACTTTAAAATTATTTGATTGGTACTGAGAACAGTAAGAATAAGCTATAATAAAACTTTAGAAATGGAAATCAGCCAAGAATTTTGATGCTATAAAATACTAAGATGAAGATCGATATACTTCAAACTTCACTTGCTTTCATCTGTGAAACTTTAAGCTTACAGACCTATTTCAGAATATTTTGTGAAGCTTTGATTTCAATTAACTAGTTAATCCTACAAATCACCTTCCTTCCATTCTACAGCAGGCTTGGAACTTGCTGTGGGACCCCGTTTTACTAAAAGTGAATTTGTTGACTGAAGTAATTCCATTTTGATTTGAGAGGCTGAGACAGAGGGACTTCATCCTTCCAATCATTACTTCAAATTGGATTGCTTTTCTGAGTCTCTGTCAAGTTCAAAAAAGATATTGGATCTGGCAATACTTGAAGACAACTGTCCACTGTCCAGATTTTTTTTGTCTTTCTTTCTTCTTCATTATTGTCTGTTTGAATTATAAAGTACCAGAATATTTTATCTTCTTCATTTTTGATTACTTTCCCAATTTTGTGGTCCCACCAGTTTTTGCTTGCAGGCAAATGATATTTCTTTTAGATGCTTCAATGCACCATTATTGTTTCTTTTCAGACAACTGTAGTCAGTCTGTGTGATCTTCTTGCAACAGCTAATTTGGTAGTCCACTGTTTTTTCAGCTTCTTTGCAGCTGTAGCATTTGCATTATGTTGCTGTCTTCATTTATTATTGTTAACAAAATGTGTCATGTTCCTTGATTGTGTCCTGCAGCACAGGACCATCTTTGGGCTAGCCTACATTAACCTGACCTAGTCTGCATAATCCTACTATTTCAAGAGATGGATATAAAGTTTCTGAAGAATAAGTCACAAAAAACAACTGAAATGCAAGAAAGTTTTCCTTGCATTGCAGTTGGTGAAAATTGAATGCCACCAAAAGAAATAGAATGGAATGGAATGGAGGAGAGGGGAGAATGGAGGGGAGAGGAGAGGAGAGGAAAAGAAAGGAAAGAAGGAAAGGAAAGGGAAAGGAAGGGGAGGGGAGCGAAGTGAGAGAAGGGAAAGAAAAGGAAAGGTGGAGCATATTGAGATAATTTTATATATTGTTCTTTTTAAGAAAGGAATATAAAGAAGAAGAAAGAAGGTAGTACTTTTCTCAGAAAAAAACTTCTTTAGAGTTTTCATCTTATTTGCTTCAATTATTTATTTTGATAAATAATCTAAATAATTAATTACGTCAATTATATTGCTTTTTAGATACAAACCATATTGTCTCTCCATGACAGAATAAGCTGATTTGTATGTGGTTAATTTTTCCTGCATGTTTATTTCATAGCAGAATATCCTCCATAGAAGATTCAAACACAAAAGCTTAAATATTTTCAATGCAATTAAAAAGCAATTATTATCATTAAAACAATAAGTTTAAGATTTGAAAATAAAAAACCTTGATATCAAATATTTTTGAATATGACACAGTTTAAGGCCCTGTCACACTGCCCAACGGATGCAAAACGTTTGTAAAAAGGACACAGCCAATTGTTCCATCCGTTGTTATCCGCTCTCAAAAGGGGCAAAAATTGCATAACCAGAGCGGACAACACGGAAAGGAATCGGAGACGGGGGGAGGACGCAGGGCGGATAGAAAAGCGGATGCAGAGGCGGATGCAGAGCGATGCAGAGCGGATCGCGTAGAGGATGCGTAGAGAATGCGTAGAGGATGCAGAGACGGATGCAGAGCGGATGCATAGAGGTATGCGTAGAGGAATGCGTAGCAGCATGCAGAGCGGATGCAGAGCGGTGCAAATGAGCGATAGCAGCGGATGATGCAGATGCGATTTGCATCCCGCTTTCATCCTTTCTCTCGTCCATGGCTACTAACACTGCGTGTCCGTTCCGCTTCCTCTGCGTCCGTTTACCACTGGAACGGATTTTGAGTTGCGCGAATGCTGCAGTGGATTGCCTAGCAGATATGGCAGATGCGTAATGGATGCAGAACGGATGTCCCCGTATGCTAGAGGATGCAGAACGGATGCATTGGATACATTTTCCGCTCAAAAGTTTGAGCAGCTCAAAACCTTCTGAGTGGATGAAATGTCAATAGACGGATGCTGGACGGATAGAGAGGAAGCAAAATGGAGGCAGTGAGTACAGAACGGAAGCATCGCGTTAACCAATGGATGGCAAGTATTTTTCTCCATTTTACATCCTCTTTCCATCCATTGGTGCAGTGTGACAGGGGCTCAAACCACTTAACTGGTGTAAAAAAAAAGGCATTGCAAATGTATAAGCAATTAAAAATATAATCCAGAGTATTTAATGGTTATCCATTACAGCTTATATAAAAATATTTTAATAAACTTCTCATTTGACAGTGATAAAGCAAAATCCATATCATTCAGACTCTTTCACTGAAATGCAGTATTTCATCTTTTATTGCAACAGGTAGGTTGGCTTCCAAAAGGAAGTATCTTACATTGTTAAAAGTAATGTAGAAAAGAGAATTGTAGCACAGGTACAACTGTTAAAGATGAAAGATGCCCCCCCCTTTTTTTTTTACATCTGAGCAAGTATAAGCACATACAATCCAGTATAATGACGCATCTTTTCTTGTAAAGATCCCTATTTGGTTTTGAAAGTCTGTTAAAATAATGTTCCTAGCTATTAATACATTTTGAATAAGAGCAGTTACCAATGGATACCCAGTTTTGGGGGAGGGATTGGGATATTTTATGAATTTATATTCAGTTATTTTGTACCTGGAACTTTTGTGGAGTTTCAGTATAGAAATGCTGCAACTAACTAACTAAATAATAGATAAGAAAAACAAATGTTAGCATTATACCCAGACTTGTATATAGAAAATTATTTCAATTATATGTCAGTGATTTGGTGCACTTTTTAATTTATTGAACTATCAATTGAGCTATCATTTATTGGGGGGGGTGTTCTGGAAACTAAAAGCTTGACTGCAGGAGAGAACAATAAAATATGACTGTAGAGCCCTACAGAGTTATTGAGTGCAATGGATTGACCATTGCAAGCGACTATGACTATTTTTCAGAGATCTGTACCTGCTGATGGTATTCTGACTACCATGATTTTGCTCTTTATAGGAAAGAAGAACTGGGGAGATCAATCTCTCTCTTCAAACTCTGGTGAATGGGACTCTTTTCTTATAATTCTAACAGTAGAGAAACAACAACAACAAATCAATGGATACTTGGCTGATTTGTGATTTATTTAGCCCCTTTTGCTGTATCTTACTGTCCTTTGTTTCCTTTGTACAATGAAGAAACCAGTTTGTTAAAGTATTCCCATTTAATTGTTTCTGGCCCTATTTAAATCCCACTGAGATGGCTAATGGTGAGATGGTGAAGCAGACGTATTCAGCAGACGTATTCTTCCTTCATGTATCTAAATGGGCCAAATTATGCCTTTCACCTTCTATTATTTTAATAAATTGAGTAAACTGTAGAACAGTGACTTTGGATAAATTCTAGAACAAATTAGATCTGTTTAATTATAAGTAATACATTAAAATATTAGAATAGACTCCTAGAGTCAGGCTTCATTCCTGGTAACTTCTTTGATATAGACTTGTACTTTATAACAATACACAAGTGCCATACTGTTACCTTTTTCCATATTCAAGCCATAATCACACACTTAATAATTATCCCAGCATCAATTATATGAGGAGCTTGGGGAAGAACACTGAATATTTTGTGACACACAAAAGTCTTGAAGTAGCACAGTCATCATCTCATTGCTCTATTTAGTATAATATCAAAATATATTGCCTTATGGAATTGTCTCATTATGACAATAGACATAATGGTAATTTCATGCAGATAGTGAAATTTCGTATTTCTAAATGAAATTGAGAAGTAAAGTTGAAAATAAGCAATTGAAATTAGAAACTTTAAAGTTTTTACAAAAGGTACTCTTTTGATTACAGTGAAATTTTGTTCAGAGGCTCACTGTCCTTGAATGCATTCCCATCCTTTAAAATATGATAAAATAATAAATAGTGGATTCTGTCCTTTGAAATTTTAATTACATCTCAGATTAAATGCATCTGGGCTTATTTTATTACTCATCTGATAATTGTTAAAGATTTGAAACATATGCAATAAGGTGTCTGTGAATGTTTATTTCTAATTTGTATCTCATGTAATGACAAGCTTCATAGTTCTCTTCAAAACCTCCAGGTTCACCACTCTTATAACCATGTCAGAATTATGAACTCAACTTTTTTCTAAATATATGTTATCCAGAGCTCATTCAACATATTTAAAATCCTTACATCTAAGGATTCTTGCAAAATGATTAAATATTACAAAATATTGAAATGTTCAACTAATTCAATATTGGATATCATACTGTGTCTTTAAATTATATGCCTTGTACATGGAAATTCATATCAGAGAACTACAAAGAAGAGACTACTCTATAAAGTGTCAAATTATCCCAATGGCTATTTCTCAGTTCCTGAATCATGCAAGTCATAAATATAAATCACTATCTTACTTTGTTCTTTTTCAAAGTGTGAAATACATCATGCAAAGATTTCTCACATTTGCTGAGGATACACCTAAAGGCCCTGTCACACTGGCCGACGGATGCAAAACATTTGTAAAAAGGACACAGCAGACGAGAAAAATGTTCCATCCATTGTTTATCCGCCCTCAAAAAGGGGCAAAAATTTGCATAACCAGAGCGAGAACCAACCACGGAAAGGAACGGACGGGGGGAGGACGCAGGGCGGATGGAAAGCGGATGCTCCACGGAAGCCTACCAGATTGAAGTGGATGAGAGCAGATGGCACATCCGCAAGGCTTCCGGGGGACCGCAGAAAAGCGGACACGGAATGGATGAAGCGGATGCAGAGCAGACGCGGAACAAATGAAAGCAGATGCACAGCGGATGCACAGCGGATGAAGCGGATGCACAGCGGAAGCCTAGCAGATGCCTAGCGTTCACTGCACATGCGGGGAGGATGCATTGCATCAGCCGCGGATATTAAGAGGAAGCAGCTCCCAAGCAGGTCAAAATTCAGAGGAAAGACCTGCTTCCAGACCACATCTCCAGCTTGCCTGCCTGCCAGCCTTCTTTGCCAGCCTGCCTGCCAGCCACCAACCCCACAACCCATGGGGAAGAAGAGAAAGCCTCAGCCATCTGCTGCCAGCCCTGGCAAGAGGGACAGGCCACCCTCCCACCCCCTGGCCCTCACTATGCTTCTGCTGGGGCTTCTGCAGCCTGGGCTCGCTCTCTGGGGCTGGGCTTTCTGCTGCTGCTGCTTCTGGAGGAGCTGCTGCTGCTGCTTATGGCGGTGGTGCTTCTGCTGGTGCTTACTCTGCTGGCACTGCTCCGGTGCTGGGCTTTCTGCTGGTGCTTACTCTTGCTGGCGCTGCTCCTGGTCCTGCTGGTGCTTACCTGCTGATGATGATCCTGGTCCTGCTTTTGCTGCTGCTGCTGGTGGTGGTGGTGTGGAGAGCAGCCCCTACAACCTGGAAGCCCCTCTGATGAGGGCCCATGTAGTCCTGCCAAAGGGAGGAGAGGCAGACGTGAGAACGGGAGAGGAGGCAATACAACATCGAAGAGGAAACATGAGGATGAGGTGCTGGAGTGGCTGAGAGAGAATGGAGTACTATGGCGGAAGGGACACAGGCTCTATAGGGACACCAAAAGGAAGCAGGCTGCTTCGAGAGAGAAGGCGGAGAGGCCTGGCGTAACACTTCAGAGGTGCTCCTCGGCTGGTGGAAGCACATGCACGGGAAGCACTGGTACGGGAAGCTGCACCTCAAGAAATATGGCCAGGCCGCCGTCAAGCTGCACGGACAGAGAGACCTACGTCATGGCCAAGTGCAGCTTCCTGGAGGGTGAGATCCACCACCGAGGAGCAGCCCCTCTTCACAACCCTCTCTCTCAGGCCAGCCTGCTGAGAGCCAGTCCTCTTCCGGCAGAGAGTCAGCTCCTGTCTCCAGGCAGTATCTGTGGAGCGTGCCACGACGGAGAACCCCCCGACAGCTGTAGTACCCGTGGCGGAGCACGTGGAGGACCCCCTGGCACAGTGGGGAGAAAGGAGATGGCACTTCCACCACAGCACTACCCGCATCCACCCCACCTCCACAGAAAGGCAGAAGAGGCAAACCGGAGGACAGAGCCACACTGTCCTTGCTGGAGATAAGAGACACCATCAGGAGCAGCCCGTAGATCTCCTCTCTCAGCTGGTACACACCGGACTCCTCATTCTCCAACTGCAAGCCCTTCCTCACCTATGTGAACCAGACCCTCATGGACATGGCAGAACCCCAGTACCAGGTGGTGAAGGACAGGATCACCGATCTGCTTCAAAACCCTCCAGACCCAGATGAACCTGCTCCCACACAGTCCAGGTCTGCTCCTCCACCCCAGGTGATGTCACAGCCCTTCCAAGGCTTCCACAGGCCTCACCCTACCAAGGCTATGGCTACCAGGAGGTCCAGGAGCACAGGCGCAGCCCTTCCAGTCCAGGCACAGGTTCATCGGAAGCCACCGTTGCCACCGGTTCCACTGATGCCACCGATCACCCAGCCACTGATGCCACCCATGCCACCATTGCCACCCATGCCACCGATGCCCCACGCCAGTCCTCACCCAGCTGCAGACCAGACAGCCCCACTACATGCTCCTTCCTCCACCCACAGCCAAGCCCGCCTCAGTACATCTGTCATCGGTACTGGGCTGACACCCCATGGCATGGAGGAAGGGGCTCTGAACATCACGGGCTGAGCCAGCTGTCTGAGAGCTTTCTCAAACACACCGTCTCCTGTTGTCCTCTTGGGGCCAGGCACCCCAGTGGTGCTTCAGACCAGCACTACAGCAGCAGCCACCTCCACAGCACCTGAACCCTTCACCCCTGAGACTGGGCACACCTTCGAGTGACCAAGAGGAGTGCCAAGAGACTGGGTGGCTACCTGTTGACTTTATGTTGACACTTGACTTAGGTCATTTTTTCTTTGCAGCTTGTTATTAATAAGTTTATCTTTGCTTCACACACTTGCTTCATTTATTTTTTTCAATAAAGTCTTGGTGGAACTTTTAGAAATGGTTTAAGCCTTTGCATGCTTGTGATGGGTAAGGATAGCAGTGGGATGGGCAGGGATACTTTGGGATGGGTTAAGATAGCTGTGGGATGGGCAGGGATACCTTTGGGATGGGTTAAGATACCTATGGGATGGGCAGGGATACCTTTGGGATGGGTAATAGCCTGCTGGATAGATAAACCTCCAGTGCAAGCATAGTGGGAACTGTATGGTCACCCTCCCAGGTGCCACACCTTTGGCCCTTCATTATCAATAACAATGTAAGCATTGATCCACACATGTCAACATAAACACAACTCTTTATTAAATGCCCCGTTCATTGTAGGCCCACCAACATACATGGCCCAATCTCATCAGTGTGATGAGACAGGCTGAAGGAAGCATCCATTAATCATCTAGCATCCTGTCTTGACACTCCACTGCTTCCAGCTGGGAGTTGCACCAGTGTTTCAGGAGGTTGCGCTGCTTCTTCCCTTCACGTGAGGCTCTGTTGGGGCCTTGCACATCCTCAGTGTCTATCAGGTTTCGCCCTTGCCTCCATTCCCCAGGCTCCATGTCCCCATTGCCTTGTTGGAGGTCCACGAGCCTGTTCTGCAACACTGGGTAGCGGGGTGCACATGAGATTGTGCAGGATGCAGCAAGCTTCCACAATCCTCCTCACGGTCTCTGCGCGATGCTGCATGGTGGTGAGAAGTACCTGGAACCTGTTGGCCAGGATGCCAAAGGCGTTCTCCACCACCCGCCTTGCCCTGGACAGCCTGTAGTTGAAGATCCTCTCTTGGGTGAGGCATCTGGAGGTGTAGGGCTTCATGAGGTAGGTTCTGAGGGAGAAGGCGTCATCCCCACGATGAAGTAGGGCACATCTTGCGTGTCGTTGGGCAGGGGGTGTGGGATCTGGGAAGCCCATGATGAGGTTGCATTCCAGCCCCTCCTTGAGGTCACTGGCGTTGTATACCTGGGCATTTGAAGATGAGCCGTTGCCTGAAGCATCGATGTACTGAACTTGTAGTCAGCATCGACCATGGTGAAAGAGGATGATGCTGAAGAAGCCCTTGGTAATTGAAATAAGTGGACCCTGATTTGACTGGAGCTTTTGCAGGCCACATGCTTGCCATCTGTGGCTCCAACGGTGTGGGGGAAGTTCCACTTCTGATACCACTGCTCTGCAACTTTCTTCCAGCCTTCTTCAGTGGAGGGGCACTGGGAGGAGCCTCTCCAGGTATTCTTCGATGATGGCCTGCACTACTTCTCTGACCACAATGCTGATGGTGTTGTGTGGCACTCTCCAGCCGTACTGCATGCTCCTGTAGGTGTCCCTGAGGCCAGGTGGCGCAGAGTCAGTGCCACCTTGAGCCATGTTTCCAGGCTGGGCCGGAAGTTGGTGCTCTGCTTGGCAACCTGAGTGTTCAGCCCACTCCACAAACTTCGTCAAACATGGCTGGAGGGCATCCTCATGAAGTTCTGGAATGCACGAGGGTCTTCGTTCCTCAGCTCCACCATCAGCTTGCTGTACAGTCCGTACTCTGCTCTTCTCCTGATCCATCTTCAAGAACCCAGACCACTTCTTGGCCGCCTACTTTTCTTCCCGTAGAACAGTGAAAGAGCCTGTAGATGGCTTTGCACTGTTGCAGAATGATGGTGGCTACCAAAAGGTGTGTACGATCCATGGTGGACATCAATGGATGCTATTGGAAGAGCAAGAGCCAGATGAAGGCTGCAGAGGTCTGCACAGCAGGCCTGCTGGACTGGAAAGTGAGATCCAGGTGAGTTGCTCCCTTTTTTATAGGCAATATAGGGTTTTCACTATGTGTCCTTTTGCATCCTCTAGGCATCCTCTAGACATCCTTAATAATCCAAGATAGGTTCCCCTCTGCGGAACGCATTTTTCCTTTTTTAAATGCTTTCTTTGCGGCTGCATCCACTTTCATCCTTTCTCCGTCCGTGCTTACTAACGCTGCGCGTCCGTTCCGTGTCTGTTTTGCTTCCTCCCTCTGTCCGCTTTCCACTGGAGCGGATTTGAGTTGCCGGATGAGCAGCGGATGCCTAGCGGATGTAGCGGACGCGTAACGGATGACTACGGATGCAGAATGGGATGTTCCCCCATATGCGTAGCGGATGCAGAACCGATGCGTTGGATATATTTTCCGCTCAAAAAGTTTTGAGCAGTTCAAAACTTTTTGAGCGGAATGGAACCTCAGTCGACGGATGCTGGATGATAGAGAGGAAGAAAATGGATGCAGTGAGTACAGAACGGATGCAATTGCATTAACCAACGGATGGCAAGTGTTTCTCTCCGTTTTACATCCTCTTTCCATCCGTTGGTGCAGTGACATGGGCTTAAGATCACTACTGATTATTCTGCATGTTAATGATTTTTGTTGTAGTTCCAGGGTATAAATTGCTTAACTATTGCAGTATTAATTAGCAATTTTCTATCGTCAAAATAATGTTCAAAAATGCTGTGTTATACAAAAACAAAAGGAAATGCAGGTCATTTTCAGATAATAGTGAAGATAACTCAGTTAGTGTTTTTATCTTGATAACTGTCCCTTGTGTGCTTAAAAACACAGATGTATCTGTGCCTAGTTATCTGAAGGGAATTGAGTTTATAGTATACTTACTGTTCTATTCTTATGGCCCAAAGCTAAAGGCATATTCATAACCCTAATGCAGAAGTAACACATTGAACAGATAGGATTCCAGACACCTTTTTTTCTCCCAAATAGTCTTCTTTAAAAAAAAAAAAAACTAATATGAAAGCCAAATTAGATATGATAGTAGTACTTCCATGTATTTTAAGCACAAAACTAGTCCAGATAAATTTTATGGAACTGCATTCAGACTCTTGCAAACAAAGGAAGCAACTCAGTATATTATGAATATACATATCAGCATATGGGCTATTCTCTAATAGTGGGGTGCACCAGCACCTGTTTGGGAGCAGATTTCAGGATGCAGAAAAGATGAAATTAATTAAACACCATGCTTCCTCACACTGATATAGATGATAGATAGATAGAAAGATGGTGGACAGGCAACAATGGCTGTAATGAACTCTTTCATAAGTAAACATGTTTTTCCATTCTTTTATGTTTTTAATTCACTTTTGACCCATTTCTAATCCATATCTAACTTTTTACACAAGCATATACACTGAGACTACCAATTTGTTTTTAAGATACATTTTACAAGCCAAGAGGCCAGAGAGGAAAGTAGAGAAAAAAACCTGAGAGGCCGCAGCCACAGACAAAAAAATCTTTCCTCACCAACCACACCAGTGCCTCCACAGCAAACCTACCACACCAGTCTATACTCTACTGCAAAACCCCCACCCAAAAAGAAGATCGCTACTGATGAGCCATATGACTCCTGCATGTGCTTCATCTGTACAAAAGCATTTGAGGAGGATGAGAATACCATGAAGTGCTCCCTATGCAACATGTATGCTCACCTCAAGTACTTGGGTTTTACCAAAAAACAAGCACACACACACACACACACACACACAAAATGAAGCACCAATATCCAGAAATCCTATTCCAACCCAACTATCTCAGACACTAAATCTGCAAGTAACATCTCCATACTAGTCAAAGATGTAATCGAACGTGAACTGAATTATCCCAATGCAATCTTATTTGGACCGGATGACACCAATGAATCCAATGACATCACAAAGATTTGTGACATCATCAACAACTTCCAGGCATCAGTCATCACTCCTGATGAAATCATCAACATTTCCAGTGATACCCCTGTGTTCAAGAACAGCAATGGCTCGGTGATCCCACGCTTCTGCGGAGTCATTTGCAAGAGTGAAACTAGCAAACACAAATTCATCACAATCAACTCATTCCCCCAAAATGGCACAAATCATAAGAAACTTTGTTCACAGCTTAACCTGTCCATACTACAATGTACCCACACCTGCAAGCTTTGCTCAGATATCAAATATACCAGGACAAAGGAGAGACTGACCTGTACATAGACTACCTCACTGACTGTATTAAACGCAAGACAAGAGGCATCAGGGGTGGGATTCTACCAGTTCACACCTATTCACTAGAATGATTGTTAACATTCTAAGCAGTTCAGAGAACCAGTTGTTAGAATAAATTACTGGCCTAATCCTGTAAGGAAGGCAGGAAGGAAACATTCTGGTGTTGCTTACAGAAACTGCCNTGTAAGGAAGGCAGGAAGGAAACATTCTGGTGTTGCTTACAGAAACTGCCTCTCCATTAATCCTTATTACATTCTTGTCAGGACTAGACTTCCTGTCTCTGGAACTTCTCTGGAGTTGTTTTTCCTCCTTTGCTGGTACTTTGTTTGTGTGGAGTTTGTGTTTGTAATTCAAAGTTATAATGGCACTGAAAAAGTGACTTATGACCCTTTTTCACAGATAAAGGCAGAATGCACCAATTACCATTGCAAACAGGAGGAAGAATTGTTAAACTCAAAACCCACCTAAGTCTGCTATAATTTCATAATTGCCAAACTTAAAGACTGGAAAACTATCCCACCCTTAGGGAAGATTATAATGATGAAGCTGTTAAGGCTAACCTCTTCAATATGTTCTCAGCTCAGTCTTTGTTGATAACAATGGCTGTTGCCCCTCATTTCCTAGTTGTACCATAAGAAATTGTAATGATTTACTCCATATTAATTTTACAGTAGATAACATTGAAACAGCACTACATAACCTAAAGCCATCTTTATCTGTTGGCCCTGATGGATTATGTGTCTACTTCTTGAAAAAGCTTGCCACTGTCCTAGCTCAGCCTCTATGCATAATGTATGTGGTATCGTTCAGAACCAGCTTCTTGCCTGACTTATGGTCATTAGCCACAGTCATACCTATTTTTAAAAAGGGAGACCCTAGTCTAATAGAAAATTACAGACTAACCTCACTGTATTGCATCACCTGCAATGCAGGTGGAGTCAATCATGGAGTCAATTATGAACCAATCCATCACCCTCCACTTAGAAACAAACAACCTGCTTTATAACAAGCAGTTCGGCTTCAAGAAAAAAATGTCTTGTAATCTGCAGCTCCTACACTGCAGAAACATTTGGACTACACATCTTGACCAGGGTAAAGCAATGGACACAATTTACATAGACTTCTTCAAAGCCTTTAATTCAGTGGTGCACAACAAACTACTGTTGAAACTTAGTTCTTATGGCAACTCCAGACCCCTGCACAAGTGGATAGCCACATTCCTGTCAAAAGAGGTGGGGCCCTATCAAATCAGTTTACAACAGTGTCCCCCAAAGCAGCATTATAGGACCCACACTCTTTCTGCTTTACATCAACGGCCTATGCAACCATATTAAAAGCAGCTGTGTCCTCTGCGCCAATGACATAAAATTATTTAATACCACTGACAATGCTGCTGCCCTACAAAGTGACCTTGACCATGTCAGAATGGTTGTGTAATTGGCAACTCCAAATTTCAACTAATAAATGCTTTGTCCTACACATTGGCAATAAAAATCAGAACATCAAATGGGTGGAAACCATCTCATAGATGACATTCACTCTGTCAAGGACCAAAGAATACTCATCTCAAATGATCCAAGCCCCAGAGCTTCCTGTAACAGCATTGCCAAAAAGGCATTAAGAATTGTTAACTTAATTTTGTGAAGCTTCTTCTCTGGTAACATGAATTGCTAATAAAGCCCATGTCACACTGGCCAACGGATGCAAAAAGGACACAGCGGATGAGCAAAATGTTCCATCCGTTGTTAT
>BHFT01001642.1:0-27953 GCA_004320025.1 Laticauda laticaudata
CATCCTCCCTGCATGCGCAGTGAATGCTTTGCATCTGCTATGCATCCTATAGGCGTCCGTGATGCATCCGCGTCATCCGCTATGCATCCGCTTCACATCCGCTCCTTCCGCTATATGTCCGCTTCGCTGTTCTCCCCCGGAAGCCCTGTGGATGTGTCATCTGCTTCCATCCGCTTCCATCCACTAGGCTTTCTATGAACATCCGCTTTACATCCCCGCTACATCCTCCCCATGTCTGTTCCTTTCCATTGTTGTCCTCTCTTTTTATGCAAACTTGGGGCACTTTTGAGAGCAGGTAACAACGGATGGAAAATTTGCTCATCTGCTGTGTCCTTTTTACATACATTTTGCATCTGTCAGCCAGTGTGACTTAACCTTTAGTAACATTTGCATGTCCCTATGGTGCTTTTTCAGGAGGCAACTGGACTTTCTTGTTTTCTCTTTGAGGACATTTCACTTCTCATGTAAGAAGCTTCTTCAGGATAGTGGGGAATGGAAGGATTTATATTCCTTGCAGACAGATGGTCATTTGCATCCTTTAAGAGGGTCGTTAAAGCACTTTTAGCTGCACAATTTGGGATGAACACCCTTTGATTGGTTTGGGAGTAGGAATCAATTTTCAGAGGAAAAAAATACAGATGACAGGAACCAGGAGCACTACTTAGGTGACCCTGAGGACACAGATAAACCTCCAAGAGTTTCAACGGCCCTCTGAAAGGATGCAAATGACCAGATGTCTGCAAAGAATATAAATCCTTCCATTCCTCTTCATCCAGTCAAAGCTGAAGAACCTTTTTGGATGAAAAGTGAAACATCCTCAAAGAAAGTCCAGTTGCTTTCTGAAAAAAGCAACTTTGGGACAACTATGACCTGGATAACTGAGAATCTCTACAGAGTTTCACATTTGCATGCTTTCAAACTGCTAGGTTGGCAGGAGCTGGGGCAAGGATGGGAGCTCACCCTGTTGAATGGCGCTCAAACCTGGGCTTTCAGCTTTGCAGCCAACAAGTGCAGCATCTTAACTACTGAGCCACCACACTATCCTACATTTTAGTGCTGTATAATGAGGCTGATATTGGAAAAATGATAATTTATGCTACATTTGAGAGCCAATTTGAGGTAGTAATGAAGGCATCAGGCAAGAAACTGGGAGACTGGGAATTCTACTTCTTAAGCACAAAACCAGCGAGGTGATCTTGAGTCAGTCACTTTCTCTCAGCCCTAGTAAGCAGGCAATGGCAAGCCATTTCCGAAATCTTACCAAGAAAACTACACTGACTTGAAGGCACAATAATATGTTTTTTAAAAGGCTACAATTAGTCATATTTCCTTTGACCTGTCTTATCACACTATTAATTTATTTAGTTTACTATTTCCTCCATCTGCTTTCATAGATTGTTTACCCTGAAAATTAATAGTGTGATCTGGGAGAAAGTATGCATGTATGTATGCCTAAGTAAAGTGTATTGACATAGTGTGAATACAAACATAATTAATAGAAATAGCACCCTATTCACAGGAAACATATTAAGCAAATATTTTTAAATCATCATATTAAGATAATTTGCATAAGAACCTTCATGTAACTTTTGAAACACAGTTATATATAAAGCACAGGAATCCTGCGTGATAGCAAATGGGTAAAAAAAAATCCTCAGAGTAGGAGGTAGGAGGCATTCTTACTGTAAATGGAACCATGGTGATGCAGTAGTTAGAATGTTCTATTGCAGCCTAATTCTGCCAACTGCCAGCAGTTCGACTGTCACCAGCTTCAAGTTGACTCAGCCTTCCATCCATTCAAATAAGGACCTCAGGTTGGTCAAATGAGGAACTCAGATTGTTGTGGGCAACATGCTGACTCTGTAAACCGCTTAGAGAGGGCTGTAAAGCACTATGAAGCGGTATAGAAGTCTTAAGTGCAATTGCTATTGTTATTGCTATAAAAGGTCAACACATTGTCTCTATCCACTAGTGAAGCACCTACCATATTGTCCTATAGAGTGTGGTAAAATATCACCAATCTCTAATGGATTTTAAGCACTATTCTTATGTATGTTATATGATCATGTTTCTCAGGCTAAATGAAAGCTTGTATGTTTATGACTAAATACATGCTTAAAAAAACTTATAAAAATAAACAAATAAAAATAATAAATGGGAAGAGCCTCTAACAATACATGGGTGAGATTCAGAGGAATTTAGAGGAGAGGAGATGGGAAATTTGGATGCTGTTGTTGTCACTCTTCCAGGGTTTCATCAGTGAGCTGTGAATTGTCCTCTGTTTCAAGTGGAAGAACATTTCCATTTATAGAAACCTGCAGATCTGTAATGAGGCAATGATAACAATATGGTGGTTTTGCTGTAGCTTGTTGTGCATTCTACTTATCATATGTATGCATAAGCTATTTAATGTGCTCATGCAAATGATGTCCATGGGAATAACATATTGTGAATATGTAAATGACAAAATAACAGAGATGGGTTTAGTCACATGTAAAGACAAACAGGTGATTATCATACCAGTAATGTAAATAACGCAGATGTCTATGGATACCATCTGTTCTGATGAAGGCTTCCTAAACCGTAATTATGCAAATACTTATTTTAAAAACAAGACTTATTTTATTGCAACACTAGGAATTATTTTCATTCCCAGCTGGTAATAAATCTCAAATAGTCCCCTGAGATAAACACCCATCTTTCTTTTCTGTGAAGTGCTGTAAATAACAGAAGTATCAAATGAACTAGAAAAAAAACCAATCAAGGTACAAAGAGGTTCAAAAATGAACCAGAACCAAAAGAAATACTTTGCTTCCTGCAAAGGTTTCATCATCTTTGCCTGACCTTTATACCTTATGGGAGGGGCAATCACCTCCCAGCCTTACTCTCGAGTTGCCTCTTTTGTTTCAGCTGATCTTGCCTTCTAGCAGCTCTGCGCATACTCACACTGGGAATAGGCTCCCCTGGGTTCTCTGTCTCACTGCTGCCAGACTTTGGAGGCTCCAGAGGCAGCACACCACTCCCAGATGGTCCTGGCTCCATCTCTGCATCAGACGCAGGACCCTCATCCAAGTCCTCTCCAGACTCCTTGACTGGTCCCCGTTCTTCCCCCCTGTCTGATTCCGCTGTGTCTGCACCTGCTGCTGGCAAACCATAACAATATATGCCTATTCATTCTTTATATATAGAAAGGGAACATGCTAATCAATAATTCATCTTTCTTCTCTTTCTAGGCTGATGTCTTTGATGTACAATATGGAAGTCCAGGAGATTTGCTCAGAATTAAACAGTTTACTAATGTATCCAGCAAAATTGCTCTTTTGAAACTTGGACATATGCCTTTGCTGTATAAGGTTAGTTCTGGATTTTCCCCAGTGCATTTTTTTTTCTTATTTTTGAATCGCAAGTAATAACTTGAAATCTGCGGTGTAGTTTTGTAAAGCTGTATTTGATTGTTTCTTTCTTTATTTTTCTTAGTTCCCAATGTTATAAATGTTATAAACCTTTTCTCTAATGAACAGATTTTATTTTCCAAAAAAAGACAGAAAAAGAATGCTTGGCTCTAATTTATTGAATTTATCGAATGATTCCTATGATGAAATGGAGAGTTCAATTTATATACCTCTGATACCTTAGCCATTTTACTATATTTAATCTCTTGATCAAGAATTTGAAGAGGAGACAGTAACAGTTTTAGTTCAACTGACTTTGGTGGACAATAGAAAGTTATCAAATGGTATCTATTAGCTTGGTATCTTTGGTACCTATTAGCTTGGTACATCAAATATCATAATACAGCACTCTAAACCAGCAGTCTAAACCCAAGGTACTTTGGGATATTATTAACCAAAATGAATCTTCTTCCTGTCTGTGGTCAATGCTCTCCTAATAGAAGAGATTTTAGAATTAGACATTGGATTAGGAAGCTTTCTGGAGCCCTTAGAGAATGGACTAAACCAATAATCTTTATCAGAATTACAATGAATAGTTGAGATCGCAATTTATTATATATGTAGAGTTTTGAATAACAGTTATGATTATCTCTTTTTGTATCCCAGTGAAAGGTTGCTTAAAACACATGCAATTAATCATTGTTTTAAAATGTTTAAAATCTGTAGAGATTTTCAGTCATTCAGGTCCTGGTTGTCCCAAGGGTGTTTTTTTCAGGAGGCAATTGGACTTTTTTTTTTTTTTTNTTTTTTTCAGGAGGCAATTGGACTTTTTTTTTTTCTTTTGAAGACATTTCACTTCTCATTCAAGAAGCTTCTTCAGCTCTGACAGGATAGTGTCAGAGCCTTCCATTCCCCATTATCCTGTCAGAGCTGAAGAAGCTTCTTGGATGAGAAGTGAAACATCTTAAAAAAAAAAAAAGTTCCTTTGCTTCCTGAAAAAAGCACCTTTTGTTTCATATATGTTTTATAGCCGAGAAAGACTGTTAGAAATCAATTTCTGGAGATTAAACAACAGGTCACATGATTTATATTTGTTCTGTTATTTGAGTTTTTTTTATTTTATTTAGCATATGGCTTTATTAGATTAGCCAGAAGGTTACAATGCTAATGTAGAGTAGTAGTTTGGCTACCTGTTTACCAGTTCTGTAGGTACACACTTGCGCGCTTCTAAAGGTGTGCCACAGGAGGGCGAGCTAGCTTCACACTAGAAAGAAATATGAGCAGCTTTTTTGGCAGTGCCATTCCAAGGACCTTCTTTCTCCACCGAAGCCACATTGCAAATGGGCGCCAAAACCGATAAGGTTCAGAGCCAGCAAGATCCTAATCACCGCAAGAAGTGCTGGCTAATCTCCAGTGGTACCTATTTATCTTCTCGCACAGAACGTGCTTTCAACCTGTGAGGTGAGCAGAAGCTGAGGCAAGTGATGGGAGCTCACCCCACCACGCAGTGCTAGGATTCAAGCCACTGGAGCAGAGATTATCTTCTCTGTCATTAAGCCACTGATTTGGGGTTGAAATTCATAACATTTCAATATGGCTTTGCTGCTTGTCATACAGATCCAGATTAACATGGTTGGGAGGCACCTTGTAGGTCATCTAATGCAACCCCCCCACACCCAAGCAGACCCTACATCATTTTGACAGATGACAGTCCAGTCTCTTTTTGAAAGGTTCCAATGATGAAGCTCCCACCAACTTCTGAAGGCAAGCTGTTCCATTGGTTGATTGTTCCCACTGTCAGAAAATTTCTGCTTATTTCCAAGTTGAATCTCTCCCTGATTAGTTTCCATCCATTATTCCTTGTCTGGCCTTCGGGTACCTTGGAAAATAGCTTCCCCTTCCTTTCTGTGACAGCCCCTCAAATATTGGAACACTGCGATCCTTTCTCCCCTGGTCCTTCTCTTCACTAGATTAGCCATGCCCAGTTCCTATAACTGTTCTTCATATGTTTTAGTCTCCAGTCCCCTAATCATCTTGGTTGCTCTTCTCTGCACTCTTTCTAGAATCTCAACATCTTTTTTATAGTGTTGTACCAAAACTGAATGCAGTACTCTAGCGTGGTTTTACTAAGGCTTATAGAGTGGTATTAGTACCTTACTTGATCTTGATTGTATACCTCTGTAAATGCAATTTAGGATTGCATTGGCTTTTTTGGCTGCTGCTGCTGCACACTGCTGGCTCATATTTAACTGATTGTCCACTAGGACTCCAAGATCCCTCTCACAGTTACTGTGATTAAGCCTGGTTTCACCCAATCTATATGTGTACTTTTGGTTTCATGAGTGCCTGTTTTCTACCTGGCTAAATCTCTAAAAGATACACCCAGAAACATAAACTATTACTATAGTCATAAGATCATAACAGCCATCTTGACTTTTCTGAATGTCCTCCTCACATAGGTATCCCTGATTTCAGGTGCCCCTGACATGGATAGAATCAAAAGCAGGGTAATAGCTTGAAGGCTCCAAAGTGCCAATTAAGGTTTAAGAAAGAGTATCGAATTCTTAAGTTCTTTGTGTCTGCATGACGGTGCAGAATAATAAGAAAATCTATGGCAAAATGATAAGGAAATCTATGCTACAAAGGAGAGATGCAGCAATAGCAGATGATGTTTTATTGCACATTTGTCTTTCTTCAAACATGGACTCGGAGAGGGCTTATCTCCCATTTCTAATTTTTTCGCATCCCACTGCTTCTTCCATCTGTTTTCTTTCCATAAAATAAATGTTAAGGCAGCAAAAATGGAAGAGCTGCACAATGTATTTTGATTCATAGCACTTGGAATTGAAACAGCCAATAAACAGGAGCAAGGAAGAAAACTGATCTAGGGAATATTAGCACAAAGCTTATAACAGTAGTCATTTTGAGATAGGGCTGAATATCAATTTTTGTCAGCTTTTCATTTTTCTAGCCATAAGCCTGCATTCATTTGAAAATAAGCAATAATCATAAAACAGCAAAAAAAAAGTCTGCATTTCCTGGTGCTCCTATTTCCAGGACACAGTTTTGTCTCACATGTGTTACATTTGCAATTATGTATTTTTCCCTAATGCATTACATCATTATTCTGTGTTATTTTCATGCAAATGTGATTGTTTGTATGCACTTTCCTCTTGTAATTACAATTTCATACCCTTGAGAACCACAACAGGTTACATGCAAAGTTGAGAGAAATTTTGGAGAAAATTGGATTTTGGAGTTTATGTTGGTCTGGAACAGAGGTGGTATTCAGCCAGTTCTGACAGGTTCTGGAGAACCAGTAGTGAAAATTTTGAGTAGTTCAGAGAACCAGCAAATACTACCTCTGACTGGAGATTTTACAGTATCCTTCCCCTGCCAAGCCCACCATGCCACGCTCACAGAACCGGTAGTAAAAAAAATTGAATACCACCACTGGTATGGGGATGTGTAATTTTATGAGCCTTACAAGGTGACAAAAATAAATTTGTCCCCAGTTCTTATTTGGGAGAAATTTTAGGTAGCTGCGCACTTCCCCCCCTAAAAATATTCCTTGCCTTTTGGAGTTATGATTTCAGGACATTGCACAATTGAAACAAATCCATTTTCCCCCACACCTTGGTCTCAAGTGGCATCATTTTATAAAGTCCACAGGAGCAAGAAGAAGAAAAATTGCAAAGATTTTGTTTTCTTAACAGCTGTGTAGTTAGAGATAGCCATGCTGTTTTCTATTGTTATGTGATCAGAGATTAGATTCTTCAACATCATTACTTATCCTGTTGGAGATTTAAACATGCCCCAAGGAGAAGCTCAACATAACACATTGTCTGTCTAACCTCTTCAAGTTCCAGGATCTTACTAGGTTTGTTGGATTTCCTCCAAAAGTCATTGCTTCCAGCTGTACTGAAATGGTGCGTGCTTCTTAAAAATAAATGCTATGAACTGTAATGGAATAAAAGATAGCAAAAAAGCAATAGATACACAATGCATTGCTTACTTTTAAAGCCATTTAAAGATACTCATTGCTCTCCCTTTTAACTTATATCACAGTTCATTGCTGTAATGGAATTTGCATGGCTTCCAGGTCTCTGCCAACCAGAAAATGTTATAATGTTATAACATAAAACATAACATATAAAATGTTATAAACACAACACTACTACTTTTTATGACCCTGTAATTCCTTAATTCAGGGTACAGTCTGGGCAACTGAGTGGAGCTGAGCATTTAGAAGCTGGATGCCATTCCTGACTACGCAGTTTGCAGCATATATTTTCCCTTTCTGCCCTGACCTTGAATCAAACTCTCAACCTTCCAAATGGGAGGTGAGCATCTTCACCATTAGGCCACTCTGTCCCTATAGATCATAACTTTCTTGATAGGAAAAAACCCCCACCAATTATAACTCAGGGTGGAACTGGAGGGGTCTTGATAGTTTTCTTGTAGATATTTTATTACCAAACTAGATAACATCATCAGTGTGAGAAGGGAATGGGGTTTGTTCTTATATTTTAGTGGCTTGCCCTGACAGTGTTGGTAGTAGTGTTCCTGGTGGTTCCTTGGTTAGGCTGTTTAATATTAGCTTGTTTGTCTAGATTGGTAGTTCCTTCATTGAGTTATTGTTCCCTTGATTGCTGGTCTCGTATCTAGTATCATATCTTGGTATCAATATCTGCTCATATTGGCCTGGATTGCTGATAAGGAGGTGTTTGTTTGTTTTGTTTTGGGCTTTTTGATTGTCTCTTTTGTGTGGTATATAGATGCAGAGCACTTTCTTATGCCTAGGGGGGCAGTTTTGGGCTGAGCCCCCACAAGACATCCTGTCAGGCTCTGACAAATCCACCTCCATTCAAATCATAAGTCTCTAGCTGCATCTGTCAGAGTAAAAAAAAAAAAAATTATTAGGAGTGACCATGTTGGTGTTACCTGGGTGCAGCTGACACTAAGACACATCATTAATATCCCCCTCCCCCTCCACCCCCTGGATGTATATTCTCCAATGGGACACATCCATAGCCAAGAGACATCAATCATGCTCTCCAGTAATAATCTTGTCTGCCAACAGATTTGGCTGCCTAGCAATTATCTGAAGCATTTAAGAAATGCACTACTTTCCCCACTCCCTTTCTGCTGGCAACTAAAAAGACCAAAGATGTATTTTTTTAGTTGGGCACATTGCAAAGGAGTGAAAAATCAATACTGTGATACAACTCAGAGTGCCTCCTTATGCTTATAGGACCAATTTGCTTTCCTGTCAGACCTTCTAAGGATTTTAGGCACATTGCATGGGAAAACACCATTGGAAATAGTAAAGTCATTTGGGTTAGGGTTAAGGTTAGACCCCATGAGGTCTGGTCTGGTGCAACAAACAAGGTCTCAGTTCAATTCAGAGCTTATCCTAATGGCTACAGGGCCACTGTGATTTCCAATCAGCCCCCAAGATATCCTCTGGGGAAACCCCATTGAAAAAGGATTAAACCTACACTCAATGATGGGATGCTGATGGTTTGGGTCAGTTCTAGCGAACTGGTAGTTCTGGTCAGAAGTTGGTCCCACCCACTTGCCCTTGCCCTTTCCTGTCCTATATTTCCCTGTTTTTTAGCTCAGCTGATTCCCACGGCATAGCGATTCCTGCATCTCAGCTGTTTTACTCACCAGCACTGACATAGAAGGTACATTTTAAGCTTAAAATGAGTGTTTTTTGAATGCTGTGTGTTCGCATGAACCGCGCATTAGCCGCGTGCTCATAGAACCAGGTGTTAAACTGATTGCAGCCCACCACTTCCTAAACTGTAAGAAATATAATACTACCTTATATCAAAACAGTCTCAGAAAGTTACCAACAACTTTGGGAGCTCCATCACTTGAGACTTTCAAGAAGAAATTAGACTGCCATTTGTCAGAAATGGTGTAGGGTTTCCCGCTTTGATGGGGGTTGAACTAGATGATCTATAAGGTCCCTTCCAACTCTGATTATCTGTTCTCTGTTAAGTTAAACCATTACAACCACATGGCATTAAATAGCAAACAAATCAATTAAAGCCTTCCAAAACAGCCTAAGTAACCAAAAAGCTCAGCTGCCGCAGAAAATTAAGAAACAACATAGTCATCCATAGCTTTTCTGACCCAACCGGGTTCCCAAAGAGCAAACACAGACAAAAGCAGCAGCCCCCACCTTTTAAGGTTTAATAACAAATTCTGTTCTGAAAGCTGCATTCCACTAATTAGCTCTGACAAGAAAGAGCCTTGCCAGGTTGTTTGTCAAGGCTGCCAAAAACCCAGAGATAAGAACTAATTTACAAAATTCTCCAAACACGAACTAAGATGTCCACCAGTTGAGTTTAAGATTTTCTTTGCTGTCTGCAAAGAATGCTTTTTCAAACCTGGCTTTTATCCTCTTGAGGGAGGGGCCATTACCTTGCAGCCTTACTCCTGAGTCACCTATGCTGCTGTAATTTTTCTTGCCTCCAAGTAATCCTTCGTGCATGTGCACTTGGTACAGGCTCTTCGGGAACCTCCTCATCACTGCTGTCAGCCCCCATAATCTCTGAAGGCAAGCAGTCCACTCCCTGATGGTCCTGGCCCCTCATCAGAGTCATCACTCTCTGATGCCATCTGCACCTGCTGACAGCTAACCACAACAATAGCAGTGATGGTATTCAAGTTTTTTACTACCAGTTCTGTGGGTGTGGCTTGGTGGGTATGGCAGGGGAAGAATACTGTAAAATATCCAGTCAGAGATGGTCTTTGCTGGTTCTCTGAACTACTCAAAATTTTCACTACTGGTTCTCCAGAACTGGCCAGAACCTGCTGAATGCCACCTGTGATCCATAGCATGTAATGCAAGAATTGTAACAGCCACTACTGTCTGTAGGACAAATCAGCAGAAGACTAGCAGAGTGCATCCATGAACATCAACTAGCAGCCAGAAGACAGGATGAAATTTCACAATACATGGACACACTCAACCATAGTTTCAATTGGGAAACTGTGAGCATAGAAAGTAACAATTAAAACAATTCTGCTACACCTGATTTTAGTTTATGGCTGAGAAATGATGTGAAGATAATCTTCGCATATAATCACAAATATAATGAGTTTCTGCATATCATTCTTTTGTCAGGAATCGCTCTACTATCTTGACAGAATCTACAAATAGGTTCAAGGTCCATGTTTTGATCACTGCATAAAAATGTATAATCATGAAGGAATTCTAATTTGAAAATTGGTTTTATAAAGGTTTGTTTCGAACATCAACATAGGATTGTGGGCATGTATTCATTACTTTAATGATGCATAAGTACATTTCATGGACATATTTTTAGTTCGCTGAGTTATTTGCTAACAAATAACATATGTCAAGGTAGCTGAATTTGGCAAATCATGAGAAAGTTAAAATTGATAGTTCTATTTCATATTGATCATTACCAAATCCTAAAGAAATAAATTCCTTGAACATTTCATTTCCATAACACTGTCAATAAAACTACATAGCCTTATAGTAAGCAGGAATCAAAACTTAATTCAACAACTTTTAATGCATTAGGTACAGCATTTCTCCAAAGATTATTATATTACATTTTCTCAGAGATGAAAAAAGATATTTTAGTGTCCTCATGAGACATATATCTTGCACACATATAACCCACACACCCCTTTAATAATTTCTCAAGCATATCTTCAATCTAATCTTAACTTTTCCCTCTTAGGAAGTTGTTTACATCACATTTCATAGCAGCATGTGCTAGTTATAAGAGATGCAATATCAGTAAATAATTTCCATCTCCCCCAGAAAAATACCTTATTGGGATTTCTAGAGTCATTTCTCCAAACCATAGTTTATACCATAATCTTCAAGAAAAAAAAAAAGATAATATTAAATTTTCTGTACAACTTGACCTTGTCTCCTGTCATATTAGAACTGGTGGTGAAATGTTTGCTCTGATGAAAAGATACCCTAATTCCATTTTTAAGACTTCTTTATGACAAATCCAAGATTAATTAGTCAAGGGAAACTGATAGCTGGACAAATTGCTTTTCTTCTTCAGTAACCATATTTATCATCTGAATGTCAAATTTGCTTCCGAGCTGAGTCATATCGATGTGTGGTGAATTAGACCTTCTGCTTTAGGCATCAGTTAAGTTTTAAGGTCTGCAATTTTTTAAATTGGTATTTGCGGGGGTCTTCCCACAGCAAAGAGATCTTTTATGTGGAGTTCTTTCCCAAAGAGATCCTAACCATATAAATATTTTTTTAAACTGGGATGGAAATAGTATTGGTTATTCAGGAGCTTCAGTGGGCCCTAGATGAAGTGGATTATTTGGGGCCCTTCCTGGCAGGATTCAGGCTTGGACACTAGTTGGAAATACCATTGGTTGCACCTTTGGGTGATCTCTACTGGGAGCAGAAGAGGGGCAGTGCATCTGTGCACCCATCTGTCCTTGTTCTCCTTGACCCCATTGATATATTAAGTTACATTAACAAAGTCAGGATCAAATGAGGCACTAATGCTACTCTATAAAGCCTAAAGCCCATGTCAAACCGGCCAACGGATGCAAAAAGGACACAACGGACGAGCAAAATGTTCCATCCGTTGTTATCCGCTCTCAAAAGGGGCAAAAATTTCATAACCGGAGTAATAACACGGACGCGGGGAGGACGCAGGGCGGATGCAAAGCGGATGCAAAACGGAAGCCCAGTGGATGGAAGAGGATGGAGCGGGATGGCGCACCGCAGAGCTTCCGGGGGGCCCTCAGTGAAGCGACGCCGGAACGGAATACAGTGGATGCAGACGCGGATGCACAGCGGAAAAAGCGGATGCAACACTGGAACTTCGGTTATGCACCAGCGGCAAGCGAATGTCGTGTGCCGAGCGTTAATTGCACAATGCGGGGGGAGGGAAGGATTGTAGCCCCTGGATTATTAAATGGGGAAGCAAAGCTCGACACATGGCCAGCATATCACGAGGAAAGACCTGCCTGCTGAGAAGCTTCAACTCTTCCATTGCCTGCTACCTTGTCACGCATGCCTGATCCTCCAGCCTTGCTGCACATGCCTGCCTTCAGCCACCTTTTGGTGCCGTGCTCTTGGCCTTGAGCCTAGCTTTCTGCAGGCTTTCTGCTAAGTCTTTTCCTGCAAGTCCTACGCTGCCAGCTTCCTGCCTTAGGTCTTCCTGCCAGGCTTACCTGCATAGTCCTACCTGCCAGCCCTACCTGCCAGTTCTACTGCCGAAGCGCTTTTATGACCTCGAGCCTTCATGCCTGGGTTCCTGCCAGCCTCCGTGCCAGGGCCAGCAACCCCATCAACCATTGGGGAGGAAGCGAAAGCATGCAGCAGCACTGGCATGCCATCCCCTAGGCAAAGGGAAGGGCCAAACCTCCCGCACCCTGCCCCACTGACTCTGCCTTCTTGCTTGGGGATTCTGCTGAAAGCTGCTACCTGGCCGAATTGTGTCTTCTCTTGGTGCTCGGTGTACTCTCTGCTCGGGAGCGTTACTCGTGAAGAGTGCTGCTTGTCCATGGCTGGTACCATGCTCAGTCCTGCTCGTGCTCCTGGACTTGCTCTGCCTGCTCGTGCTCTGGCCTTGCTTCGCCCTGCATCATGTCCTGCTCGTGATCCTGGTCCTGCTTGCTGTCCTGTACTTGTCTTGCCCCTGCTGAGTGCTTACTTACTGCTGCTGGTCCTGGTCTCCGCTGGTCCCTGCTGCTGCTTGATCCTCGTGCTCGCGTCTAGCTGGGCTGATGATGTTTCGTGATCCTGCCTGCTGCTGCTGCTTGCTGCTGAATGAATGATGATTATGATCTGCTAGTCGAGGATGACATGATGAGATGATGATGATATGTGATGATGATGATGATGATGATCCTGCTTAGGTGCTGCTGCTGATGTGTGATGGAGGAGCAGCCCTACTACCCTGCGGAGCCCACTATCTGATGAGGTCCCCCAAGAGGTAAGGAGGCACGTATGCGGGGACGGGAAGAGGAGGAAACTATCTTTGAAGAAGTGCGCCATGGATGTAGGTGTGGTAGTGAGGCTGAGAGAGAACACCGATAATCTGTGGCGAAGGAGGACCCAAGACTGTCACAGCACCAAAGCGGCAGCGAGGCTTTGCTTGACGACACGAAGAGGCTAGAGAGTATTGTTACACTTCAGAGGCTGCTACACTCGGCGGTTGGATACATATGCTACACCTTGGTACGGGAAGCTTGCACCTCAAGAAATCTGGCAGTCCACTTGTGTGAAAGCTGCATGACTAGATGAGACCTACGTAATGGCCTGGTGCGTTCTTCACTGCGATGGTGTGAGGGTCCTACCCCAAGGGAGCCCAGCCCCTCCTTCACTTACCCTTTCTCTTGGCAGCCTGTTAGAGCCATTCTTCTCTTAGCCGGCCGAGAGTTCACAGTCCCCTATCTTCGCAGGCAGTTTTTCTGTGGAGCGTGCACGGCTGGGAACATGATTTGAAGCCCGCGGACAGCTGTAGTAGCGTGGGGAGTGCGTATGAGGACTTCCCCTGGTGCAATGGCTGGTGAGTATAAGAGGACAGTGGTTTCGATCAGCACAAAGTCCTTAGCCAGCATCCACTTCCCCCCACGCTCCGCTCTCCGCGACTGAAACTGGCAGAGAGCTGACATCAAGAGGGGCTAGAAGCATAATGTTCCTGCTGCGGAGATCGGACACCACACTGCCAGCCAAGAATAGATCTCCTCCTTAAGCTAGGTCACACACCGACTTCCTCATCCTCCCAACTCCGCAAGGCCATTCCTCAGCCTAGTCAACCAGACCCAAAAACATTTGCAGGATCCACATTGCATACCAGCTGCGTGAAGGAACCGGATCTACGGAGTCTGCTTTCACAAACCTCACCAGTACCCAGAGGAAACCTAGCTCCCACCCAGTCAGGTTACTTGCTTCCTCCCACACTTCTCACCTCGGGGAGTGATGTCCCTCCTCATTTCCAAGCGCTTGGGCCCACAGGTCCCTCACACCTAACCGGGGCTCATGCTAACAGGAGGTTTCAGCAGCACAGGCAGAGCCCTTCCTATTGTCTCAGGCACGAGATGTCAACTCGTGGGCGGCGACACGTTGCACCTGTTCCACATGCTGCCAACGCGTATCCACCCTATGACAATGATGCCACCCGACCACGATGCCACCCACTCGCCAATGATGCCACCAGCTCAGTGCACGCCACCAGATTGCAGAGTCGAGACAGCCCCACTACAATACTCCTTCCTACCACCCCACAGCGCAAGGCCTTCGTGGTCTCGAGTATATCTTTCATCTTAGTACTGCTGACACCCCAGTGGCATGGAGGAAGGACACATGTTCTCAGCGATCACGGGCTCATCCAGCCACTGTTCCAGACACCTTCTCTCAACAGCACCGTCCGCTGGTTATGTACCTCTTACGGGGCTAAGAGCATGTCCACCGGACCACCCACCACCAGCAGCACTGAGACCCTTCACGCCACTGATGACAGGGCACACCTACCGAAGTGACAAAGAAGAGTTGACAGTGAAACTGTGTACTGTGGCTATCTCTGTGGACTTATATTTGGCACATTGACCTGGGTACTATTTTTTTTACAGCTTTTTTTTGTTCAATAAAGTTAATTTTTCTAGAATTGATTCACACACTTTGCTCATTTCTTTGTTTTTAATTAAAGTCTTAGGTATAACTGTTAGAATTGTGCTGCTAAGCTTTGCATGCTTGTGAGGAATGGGTTAAGATACCAGATTCTCAGTGGGGATAACCTTTCGGAGATCGGGTAATCTTGTGGGCATATAAAGTAAACCTCCATGCAACATAGTGGGGCTTTATGGTGTACCCTCCAGTATGCCACATACTTGAGGCCACTTTTATATCAGTAAGGCCAATGTAAGCAGATTGATCCACACATGTGAACACAAACACAACTTTAATTAAACGCGCCTGTTCATGTAGCCAACCAACATACATCGGCCAACAATCCATCCGTGTGATGAGAAGGCTGAAGGAAAGCATCCATTAAGGCATCTACCATCCTGTCTTGCCACTCCACTGCTCCAGCTTGGAGGTTGCACCAGTTTTCAGGAGTATAGTGCTGCTTCTCCTCGTTCCGCGAGTGAATGCTTCTGTTGTGGCCTTGCCAACATCTGAGTGTCGAGAAAATCAGGTTTTCGCGCCTTTGCCTCCATTCCCACAGTTCCCACATCTGCATTGCGCCTTGTTGACGGTTCCACGAGCTGTTCTGCAAACTGGGTAGCGGTTTTGCGAAATGAGATTGTGTGCAGGTTGCAGCAAGTTCCCAACATCCTCCTCACGTGTCTGTGGGCGATTTGCTTTGCCATCGTGGGTGTAGGAAGTAACCTGGAACCTGTTGGCCTCAGATTGCCAAAGCGTTGTTCTCCCACGCACCGCTTGCCTCTGAACAGCCTGTAGTGACAGATTCCTCTCTTCACAGTGTGAAGGAGGTCCTGGCACCACGTTAAGGCTTCATGAGGTAGGTGTGTGATGGAGTCAGAGGCGTCATACTCCGCCACGATGAAGCTATTGGCACATCTTGTTGAATTGTTGTTGGTGGGCAGGGGTTTACTTCGATCATGGGAGAAGCCCACGAATGAGGTGACATTCCCAAGGCTCCTCCTTGAGGGTGCACTTGGTGTATTAAAATGTATACCTGCGGCATCTGAACAGATAGCTGTATGCTGAAGATCGATGTACATAGAACTTATATAAGTACAGGCATTCGACGCGATGGCGTGATAGAGGATGATGCTGAAAGACAGCCCTTTGTTAATTTAAGAGTGAAGGGAACCCCGATATTGGCTGAGAGCTTTGCGAGGCCACGTCTTCTTCCCTCTATTTGCTCCAGCGCTCCACGTTGTGGTACGTGGGGAAGTTCCAACTTCTTGATAACCAACCTGCGTCTTGCAAACTTTTTCTTCCATCTCTTCTTCAGTGGATGCGGGCACTGAGAAGCTCCTTCCTTGTATTCTTCCAGGATGTGCGCTTCTTAACACTTCTCTGACCACTTCGCGATGCTGTGATGTGCTGACCCTCAGGCCGAACTGTATGGCTGAGTGGCCTGACCGTTGCGTTGAATTCCACCTGGACCAGGACCAAGTCTGCGCACGCTCGGATAGTTGTCCCTGAAGGGGTCAGGTGGTTTCGTGATCGGACCATTGGCCGGTTTAATTTCGCGTGTCCACAACAGGAAATGTTCGTTGTCGAGATCAATCTGGGTGTTCAGCTGCGCGCAGCAACTCTGGGGTCAAGAATCATGGCACGCGACCCATGATAGTTTTGAATGCATAATCGAGCAAGTGTCTTCGTTCCTGAGGCTTCCACACAACGTTTGATTGTTCAGCTCATTCTCTGACATCTTCTGATTACACTTCCCGCACGACGATGCGCTTCATTTGGAACTGCCCGCTTTTTCTAGTCCCGATGGATAGTAGAGTTCACAGGAGCCTCGTAGATGGCTTTGCCACTGTTAGATGGATCGGTGAGCTCGCCAAAAGCGACGTTGTTTTACAATGACGGTTGGGAGACATGACTGGATGGACTGCTGGTAAGAGGAAGAGATCAGGTGAACAAATGAAGGCCAAGGATCTGCAACAGTGTGGGCTTGCTGTGTCTGAAAGCTGCACATCCAGTACTGTGTTGTTCCCTATATACATTAAGTAGTTTTATAGGGTCCTGCACGTATGATGTAGATACGCGATGATCCCTGTTTTCTTATCCATGATCTATGGATCCTCCTAGTAGTTGCGGCATCGCTAGACCGGCTTGGATGCGAGATAGATTACCCTACGATGCGAAGTTCTCATTGTTAAAGCTCCGGACGTAGTGGTCGATCGAATTGTTGCTCGCACGAAGAGCCGCAAGGCAATCACATTCTGCATCCGGCTGCATCCCGTTCCGCTTTCCTCCCTGCTGTGCACCTCTCCCGACAGCGAGGATGGAGCTTGCGGACTAGCTCACGGCATGCCCTAGGAATAGCAGATGCGAACAGATGCAATAACGGATGCCACTAGCGTCATACGTATCACGGGCTGATTGCAGAACTGGACAAATTGGAATAACATTACCCCGAAAAAGTGTGTTATGAGGCAGCCAGGACAAGTTCTGTGAAGCAGATGACAACGGAATACAGTACAAGGATGAACTGGACGGATAGTAAGGAAGAGGAAGGCAAAACGAGGCAGTTGGAGTACATCGCGTTACACTAAACAAACGTCTTGATGGAAGCTTTTTTGTCCATTTACACATCCTCTTTTGCAGTTCCATTGATGAGTGTACAGGAGCGGCTTTACTTAATGCACTGGTTGCTGTGGAGCAAGTGTCTAATTTATGAGACTGGACCTCCAGAATCATGATTATTACCTGTTTGATGGATGTATACACCCCTGAATGAGCTGACGAAACATACACCACTCCACTTCTACTACCCTGCACTGGAGCAGGTCATATGGACTAGATACTCCGGACAAAAAGCAATCTCTGATTAGATTTAGAAGTGAATAGCAATTCTAAATCAGGAGATGCTATTGCGATTTTCTTTGTTGATTTGTTTATTGATTGTGGTATATCTTTATTAGTTGCTGAATATGCAATTTTGACATTTGTAGTACCTTATTTTGTGGCACAGCCCGAGGAAGCTTATTGTGATTCTTGTGTTTAGCTAAAAAATTACCTGACCTCTGGCTTGTTGCGCTACTTTTTGATGTCCAACTGCGCTTCACGCGCATCAATCTGGTGTCTAGGCCCCAGTAGGGCCCACCCTATTGAGCCCGCGACCACTGGAAGGAAGGCTGCCACACACAAGTCGGATGGAGCGGGACAGGCACAAAATCCAGATGTTGGTCTGTGAGCCTTGGAGAGAGGATAAAGAGAGAGAGAGAAAAAAAAGAGAGAGAAGAAGAGAGAAGAAGGAAAAGGGAAAGAAAGAAAGGACAAAAGAAAAGAGTGAGAGAGGGAGGGGGGAGAAGGGAGGAAGGGGAGGGAGGAGAGAGAGAGAGAGAAGAGAGAGGAGAGAGATTGAATGAGGTCTAGTTTAGAGGCTGTTTCCACACTGAAACATCTTTGCCCAGATCTTCCCAAGCACATTGAAAATATCTTTTGGCTCTATTACAGTAGTTAAAGGTTTTTGTGATGAAACATGGCTCAAAAACTATCAAGGAAGCTCTCACATTTTGCTAGAGGCTTAAACAGGATCCATTGGACTAAAAACCTAATCCTAAACAAATTACTTTTCCCCAATGTATTACAGTGCCAATTCTGAAGAAGGCAAAACCAAAATGTCCTGGTAAATTACAAGGATTGCACACACACACACACATTTCTAACCCTGCTGGAGCAGTTGATTGGACAAGAATAGATATCTCATGATATTTCTCCTCCCTCCTTCCCTTTTTATTTCTTTTTCTTTCTGTTCTTCTATCCCCTCCCCTTTCTTTGTCTGTCCCATTTTCTTTCTGTCCTTTTTCTCTTTCTCTTCTTCCTTTTCTCCTTCTGTCTCTCTTTCCTCTCTCTTTCCCTCTCTCAGGCTCACCTCATTGACTTCGTGAAACCTCTCCATTCAGACTTGTTTGGGCAGGTGCCTCCAGTGCAAGGGGCTCAATGGGCTGATCCTGCAGAGCCTTGCCCCAAATGCAGCGTTGGGAAAGGGGAGCAAACCAGAGCAGCTTTGCTCTCCTTTTGAAACATCCCACCGCCGCTTGAACGCAGCGGCGGTGGGATGTTTGAAAAAGAGAACAAAGCCACTCTGGTTTGCTCTTCTTTCCCAAAGCTGCGTTCAGGACAAGGCCCCGCAAGAATTACCCCATTGAGCCCCTTGCATCAGAGTGTGCAAGTCAATGGGGTCATCCTGCGGGGTTCTGCCCCAAACACAGTGGCGGTGGGATGTTTGAAAAGGAGAGCAAAGCCACTCTGGTTTGCTTTTCTTTCCCAACACTGCATTCAAGGCGAGGCCCCGCAGGATCAGCCCATCGAGCCCCTTGCACAGGAGTGTGCAAGTCAATGGGGTGATCCTGCGGGGCCTTGCCTCGAACACAGCAGCGGCAGGAATTTTTCTCACCCCTGAATTGTGCCCTGCAAGGGGCCCACCTCCAGCACCCTCCTTGGTGCCTCTTAGCACCCCCCTAAGGCACCCCCCCAGGGGGCAGATTACCCACTTTGGGAAACACTGCTCTAGAAAGAGTGCAGAGAAGAGCAACCAGGATGATTAGGGGATTGGAGACTAAAACATATAAAGAAGGGTTACAGGAACTTGGCATGGCTAGTCTAGTGAAGAGAAGGACCAGGGATGGCAGTGTTCCAATATTTGAGGGGCTGCCACAGAAAGGAGAGGGGTGAAGCAATTTTCTAAAACACCTGTAAACCAGACAAGGAATAATGAATGGAAACGGAACAAGGAGAGATTTAAACGTTCTGATATTGAGAGCAATCAACCAATGGAACAGCTTGCCTTCAGAAGTTATGGGCAAGTGCCATGACTTGAGACTTTCAAGAAGAGATTAGACTGCCATCTGTCAGAAATGGTGTGGGTTCTCCTGCTTGGGCAGGGGGTTAGACTAGATGACCTGTAAGGTCCCCTCAATCTCTATTAATCTGAAGACTATGTTCCGTTTGGAAATAAGTTGCGCAAGACCAGGTTCCAACAAACAGCTCTTTATTAAAACAGTATAGTGGCTTGTAACGGAACATTTACCCAAGCCATGGCATCCCTTCTTATAGCGGCTTGCTCACAGCTTGTGGCCAATGACAGTTGTTCAAGTGTTCCCACCATCAGGTGGGCCAATCGGAATGGCGCTTAACTGACCAATCCGAGAATGGCCTATTCGGCCAATCAGTTTAAGATATTTGGAGTCTACCAAATATNCTTAACTGACCAATTCAAGAACGGCCTATTCAGCCAATCAGTTTAAGATATTTGGAGTCTACCAAGTTCTATACACAATAGTAGGATACAAACTAACTAACTAAAAATGACAATATGCCAAAGGAAAGACACTCCTTGGTCACCTCATCACATACTAAGGAAAACCACACAATACTTTACCGACACTAATTTTATTAAAATTCTCTTATTCTTTGAATGAATTTCCAAAAACAAAGTCTGTTTAGTAAATTGAATAAAAGCTAGTAGAACAAAATACAAGATAACTTCTCTGTTTGCCCCTAATTCTCTCAGCCAACATGTCTGACCTCCAGCTGAGATCTAACCAATATTAGTCACATATGGCATACTACTTTTTCTGTACTTCCTGATCTCAATTTTTGTTCTTCATTGTGAGAGATAGTCTGGGACTCTGTGTGCATTTGCATCTCATCTATTTATGTATTACTGATACCGAATAAGTACAACAACAAGAAGAAAAACAAATCAGTCTTAAACACTTGAATATAAATCCCAGTGTCTTTTAATTTTATTTTTATCTGCTAACCTTCATTGGAGCTATATTTTTAAGCTGAAATCAGTGTGAAAGTTCTATTTTTCTTCTGAAATAAGAGACACTTTTCCACCATTTTAGTGAGTTCTCTTTGTGTGTGCTTATACATGCAAACTTGTGTGTATGTGTGTTTGTGTGTCTAGCAGGAGGCAGAGGAAGAAATTGAAAACACACAGAATGAAAGAATAAGCCTGAAGCTGAAAAATCAAATCAAGACTTCTCATAAATTGGAGTGGAATTTTGAGCAAATAATTGGCAAATGTGCTATAACAAATGATCCCACCCAGATGGGTGGAGAACTGAATACTCTGCAGTAAATTGAAATCTTTGAAATATGGATCCCTAAAACCCAGCCCATTTTTCAATAATAAAATGTGGGGTTTTTTGGAAGCCCGAAGCAGATAGCAGAGTCTAGATTCAGTTTAAGCTTACAATCAAGCTGTATTGTATCACTCCTATCTTGCATACAGCCCCAAATATCTATGCTTTTGTTGACATATCTTATGGCTGCCATTTCTAGGACAGTCTAGTCTGTGTATAATCAGACCTGTCCAACATATAATGTCACTAATATGTTAAAAATTTAGATGAGAATTAAATTTTAATGTATGGAAACTATACAAGATGACACTCTCCTAATGCATTTGAATTAGAGTTAAGGTTAGATAAAGAACCACCAGAAGGCATTGTTGTCTACATCAAGCAACCACCTAGACAACAGATTAAATAGCCCCAAAGCTCATATTATTATTAATCCTCTTTTCTAGAGACACAATTTATCCTCACATATGGAATTTGAGAAAGACGATTGATTGATTGATTGATTCAGCTACTCAGTTTAATAATGACTCTGGGGAGTATCCAGATGAAAAGCAAATATATATTTAAAAAAAAAGAATAGCATAATAGTAACTAATTGGAGAGGGATACAGGGAGACAAGCACACCTTAACAGAAACATATACAATATACCAGATGGGCAAACCGGATCAATTCATTCCAGAACTTGATGAAAAAATACCCTAATTTGCAAAACTAATTTAAAAGTGTGCAAGAGTGGGTGAGCTAGAATTTCTGGATGATATTGTTCCAAGCAGCAGATACCATGACAGAGAACATATATTTTGTAGGTCCTGTCAGATCAGTGGTGGTATTCTACTGGTTCGGCCCGGTTTGGGCAAACCAGTATTAACAATTGTTGCCTTTTAGCCTAACTGGTAGTAAAAAAACAGCCGAACTAGTATTTTTTTTTTCCCCTCCTGATGATCAGTTGTTCTGATGATCAGCTGTGCCAGGAACCTCCTCGTTGTCTTTCTGCTTTACCCGGGCAGCTTCCCTGAGGCCCAGGAGGCAAAAAAACCCCACAGAACCAGTAGTAAAAATATTTGCATCCCACCCCATGTCAGATGTCATTGTTTTATGAATGGAACATAAAACACACCCACACTGCTGGATCTTTTGGCATGGTCTGAAGTGATGCAAGAGAAATGATCCCATAGGCTGATAAAAAAAGACAGATCACACACTGTTCAACATCAGGGATCGTGTATATCTATCAGTGAAGTATCTGAACATGGGGTTGCCATGTAAAAAATTGGGCCCTAAATATATTGGTCCTTTCCCAATAGTACGGGTAATAAATCTGGTGACTATCCAGTTACAGTTACCCTAATGATTTAAATGAGTCCACCCAGTGTTCCACAGTAGTTTGCTGAAACCAGCTACTGAGATGAACTTAGAAGCAGACACCACAGGGCCTGTGCAGGATGATCCTTATGAGGTAGACAGTATCCTTGATACTCGCTGATGGTAGGGCAGGTTTCAATAACTACTTAAGTGGAAAGATTATCCTGTTGATGAGACATCCTGGGTGGATCACAAACATATGGCAGCTCCATGATTACAACACCGTTTCTATAAAACATACCCCACTAAGCAGGTGGGAGAGGGAAATGTCTTGGCTTTATATCTCATGTTGTTCCCTTTTGTCTTCCAGATGGATCCATGGGAGAGGGGGATGCATGTCAGGCTCCAGGTGCTTTCTGACCCATTTGGAGCCAGACATATCAATGGGGCGTGAGGGGTTGCCGATGACAGGCTGTTGCTGTCCAGAAGACCGGGACTAAGCACCAATTACCTGGTGATCCAGCACTCGTCGATCTGTCACAAAATCCATCAAAGCTGCTGCAAAATGGAAGGGCACACACACACACACACACACACACACAGACCCAGGCTGGACTAATGAAGGCGGCTGAGAGGAATGCAGGGGTTGGAATGCGTGGGGGAGCACGGAGGTGACAGGATAGCATAGGAGAGAGATAGCGTGGAATAGGTGGTTTTGACTGTATAAATGGGGGTGTGATAAGGGAAGCAAAGGGGCGTGTGATAAGAGAGACAGAATGGTGGGCGGATATTAGGAGGGTGCAGCTTTAACCACTCTGGGCGGATGCTGGATAACCTAATGATGGATTATTGAAGAAATATTTAAAGCACTGAGAGAATCTAGCTCTCAGCGCTGGCTTTTCATGGAGTGTCCGTTCTTGCTGCTGTTAATTCTGAGTTCTCAAAATAAAGCAGAAATATGACTGCATCAAAGTGTGAGTACTGTTGCTTTGTGAGTAACTGCTCAGGAGTTCAGAGGTAGCTGAGAGAAGCCCTATGCCATGAAAGGCTTTCTAGGAGATACCAAAACCTTGAAAGTCACTAATAACAGTGAAGTTCTCACACCAGAAATAATGTTTGCACATGGCAGGATGCACCCATAACTGCTTGTGCGGGTGTATCATGTAGCTTGTGAAGGACAGCCCCCTATAAAGTACATTGCAGTAATCCACAAAAACCATCTTTTCAAAAATCATCTTTGAGAATTGAAAATTTCAGCCTAACCATAATAAAACCTGCCCACTCAAAGAAGCCTTTTATAAATGTCAAGTTCTAACTTGATTCCATTCTTATTTTAGTTTCCATTCCAGCACCATTCATGACATGTCACTTTTTATCAGACTTTTTGACCTAATTGCCAGACTTTGCTCCCTGGTTTTGGGGATTCTGCTAGGGATTTTGGGATTTTGCCTTTTCCCAGAGCCTCTCTAGGTTCAACATTGTTATCAAAATGCAGTCCCTCCCAGATGAGATCCATACCACGAATTTGTTTAAAGGTGCCTGGTTTTTCTCTCTTGACACATAGTGGAACAGGATCACAATAGTCTCCTTGGATCAGGCCAAAGTTCCAGTACTTTGACCACAAAAAATCTAAATAAATAAGTGTCAAAAATTAAAAAGTGGTATCAGATGGAGATAATCATATCCGTTATTTCTCATCAACCTCCAATAATTAATCTCTCTCTTGACTTATTTTCATCCAACAATACACTCTTCCTTGATAGCACAGTTTAATGTGAAGATATCTACATAGATCAAGCAATAATACTCTCAGCCTTGCAAGGTAGTCCAGACAAGATGAATAAATTCTATTTCATTGTACCATTACCATATCTGAATCTTGCCAGACTGAAAGTACATTTCTCCCCTATAGACAAAGAAACTAGGGAGGGTCCCTTTTAAGATGTTCAATAATCACAAACTCACCCAATATTTTTTCCAGATCCAAAACATTTCAATTCTTTTCTTTAAAAAATCAGAATAAATATGTGATTGAGGAGGTGGAGTCAAAACAGAGGTGGTATTCAGCAGGTTCTGACTAGTTCTGGGAAACCGGTAGCAGAAATTTTGAGTAGTTCGGAGAACCGGCAAATACCACCTCTGACTGCCTCTGCACCTATCTATTCTCTGCCTCCTGACTCCCAGCTGATTGGCTGGGTCTTCTTTTGTTGCCCTGCACAGGAGAATGGAGCTGGTGGGGTGGGAGGGAATGGGGACTTTGCAATATCCCTCCCCTACCACACCCACAGAGCCACACCAGGTCCACCAAGCCCACCAAGAACCAGTTGTAAAAATTTTTGAATCCCACCACTGAGTGAAAGACTTCAAATCAGTAATTAGGTAATATTTCAAGCATTTTTATACAAGTTTTATTGTATTTTGTATTCAAACATACCTACATCAAATGGCAAGGGGAAGGAAGATGAAAAGAAATAATGACTTATTAATGAAAGTAAATATAGTGGGAAAACAAGTCTAAATGAAGTCCCAGGTCTGCTGAGCCAGTTCCTCATTATGCACCCATAAGTCTAGCTCAGATGAACTTAGATGCAATCTCTCTTCCTCTAGTAAAAATCAGATTCATTTTCAGTTCTTCCATACACTCACATACCAGCCTGTCAGTCTCTAGAAGATTCACTTAGCCTTTTGTTCAGCTTCAGAATTTTACAACTCACTGGAAACAATTAATCCTAGTGCTGGTATTCCATTGGCTAGAAACTAAATAAAGAAGCAATCAATAAGCAAGTATTTTTCCATCACTCAGCTCTAGGGTGACTGAAATTTAAAATGCGTGTAACCATAAAAACACTACTTCTGAAATCTTACAAATTTATTTATAGTTGTTGTTTCTCAAAATAGAAGGCACATTTTTTCTCCCTCTTCATCTTAATCCCCATCCTGGCATTTCCCTCAAGCTCCACATATCAAAATATAGTAGAGTTAAAACAAAGCAACTGAAGTAAATCAGGGGTTCCAATCTTAACAACTATGATTTTCCGGATTTCAACTCCCAGAATTCACCCAGCCAGCATTCTGGAATGTTGTTGAAGTCTGCAAATTGGCCAAGGTTGGACACCTCTGAAGTAAATGACAATTTTATTTTATATTACTTTATTCTCCCAGGTAGCTAGAAAGAATTGGCAGCCTGGGCCCAAGGGCTGTTTCTCAGTGGCTGTTTCAATGGAGTTCTCTCTACATAGTTTTAAGTGGGATATTCCAGGTGTAGGGACATCAATGCTGCAGTAGGTTTTACCTTGTATCACAAAAAGACTTCTTCAGCATCAAAAAGAAAAAAATCCACCCAGACTATAAATCCTGCAAGGTGGTCCCTACTTTTGAAGAGTTGTGCTGAGCAAGCTTCAGTGGAATGCAAGATGAGATGTCTGCAGAAATGTCTGGGACTATCCGAACACATGGGAGCAGAAAACTGTAACACAATTCATGAAGACAGTCCAGGAGGAAACTATAAGTGGATATTTTTTATCAAAAGCTGCTGAGAAATCAAACAAAATCAAAATAGTTACATTTTCATTGGTTCTCTCCTGCAGCAGGTGATCCATCAAAATGACTTTCCCTGTTTCTGTCCCAAAGTTAGGCAAGAATCCAGACTGAAAAAAGTAGAAAATTGGTCTCCATTAAGTTCTGCAGCTGGATTAACAATATCTCTCAAGCATCTTTTTGATTAGACAGTATTTGTAATTTAAGTCTTTGTTAAGGGAGAGTTTCTTCAGGAGTGAGTGGGCAGATCATTTCCCTTCAGACCAGAGGTACCTTTCCATCATACAAAAATGTGCCTACCTCATCATAAATTCACTGAATCCATCCCCATTTACTAACTCAGAGTAGTCAAGATGAACAGGGATCAAGATAGCATATAATAGACTAGACAGCTAAAAGTATGAGAAATCCATATCCACAAAACTGAAAGTGATTGCATACGACTAGACTAAGAGAGAGACCTTAGTATACATTGTATCAATATTTGGTTCAAATCATCAAGATGATGAATAATTTTACCTTCTAGGTGCATCACAAATCTGCTGTTACAGAGCATGTGATAGTAACAAAAACAATAACCAATCTATAGGGCTTGAATGTGACTAGGAGATGTCTTTACTGTCAAATTTGTAGGCAACTACTCACAGCTCAGGCAGCCATAATTCACATCCATCTTTCTGATGACTGGATAAATATCTATTTTCATGAGCATCTTTGTTTCACTCAGAGTTTACAAACTTACATTTAAAAATGTATCCTTCAAAAAAAAAAAATCAGAAGGAGAAGGAAGAGGAAGAGGAAGTGGAAAATATAGCTGGACAGTGTGCTAGCATCCAAGTTACATCTCAGATTGTAGATCATAATTCAGGAATCTCAGACAAAAGCTAAAAGATTGCCTTGAATGTTTCTCATTTGCTTTCCTTTGTGCAATAGAGAATTTTTCTTTCTCTGTTGTTATTTTTGTTTTAGTGTTTACCTTACCCTTCATAACCTATAAATCCTCTTTTGCTCTTATTTTTCCAGAATGGAAATGTATTGAAAACTTCCATCTTTCCTATCTCCTTCCAGAGAGCACTGCAAACAATGCCTCCAATTCTGTCACCTTGAATAATTTAAGAATTGCCCTCCCAGGAGATACTTTTGCTTGCTAGCTACTGAGTTCAGTTTTCCATTGTTCTCAAGGTGATTTAGAACTAATCAAACTGCACCTATTTGGGGAGTTATTAGCTAGCTAAGACTACATCAATTTATCATGAGTCTCTCACCAAATGTAGAGCATGTGTCAGGTCACTGTCTTACTTTCCTAGGGGGAAAAATATCTCAAGCAAATGTATCTGTTACTAATTTTACAAAGGACTGTTTAGAAAAATTCAAACCATAAATAAATGAGGTTCTTATGAATGCAGAACATTCAGAAGCTGATCTAGTGGGGAGTAATGAAAAGGAAAATTAAATTTTGGTGGTCTATCATTAAGTCTGGGTTTATACATCATACTAAGCTATGGTTTCTTTATTGACTTGGATTTTGTAGAATGTTCCACAATAAGTAAACATGATTTACAAATTACTCTGGATGAGTTCACAGACCTGCTAAGTTAAAATCACAAATTGGCATTGAAGCTTGTACGAATACATTGTAAATACATAGGAGAGAGAATACCAGCAGTAGCTTCTCTTATTTTTGCACAAGGAGTTGCACTTATCAGCCAATACAAAATTACAGAGTTGGAAGGGATCTCGGAGGTCTTCTACACATTCAGACATTCTGAAATTGCTCATTGTTTCAATCATTTATTTTTAGCCTCTGATTCATGCAGATAAACTTATACAAACTCAGTATAACAGATTTCAAGATAAAAAGGGTATAAGTATTCCTCTTTTCTGTTGCTTTCTGACATTGTATCAATTTTTCACCTTATTTTTCCCTTTTTTGGTTGTTTTTTTA
>BHFT01001643.1:0-21911 GCA_004320025.1 Laticauda laticaudata
TCAAAACTTCTTGCGCGGATGAAATCGCAGTGGACAGATGCTCGACGGATAGAGCATATGAAACATGTATGCAGTGAGTAAACAACAGAAGTATAGCATTTTCCAATGGATGGCAAGCTTTTTTTAACCTTTTACATCCTCTTTGCATCCATAAGTGCAGTGGGACCAGGTCTTTAGTTTAGTTAGGAGAATGTGCTTATCCAGTGCTATATTTTCATTCAAATGTTTTCATTCAAATAAAATACTTAGATATGGCTGCCTGTCTTGAAAATATATATTTTATGACATTCGGCACTGATGATTGCTATTCTAAATGAAATTTCTCTTCTTTCTAATGCACAGCAAGCAAGAAAAGTAGACATCATAAAGGCTGAAAAACGTATGATAAGAACCTTGAAATGCTTAGACAGGAAAAGGGTGCATAAGGAAAAAAAGTTGATAGATTAATTATTTATTTTATTAATTATTATTAATAAAATATGATTAATTTATTTCAGAAACCTTCAAAAATATAAAATTTGTAGAAAATCATTGAATTGTTGGCCTTCCTCAGGAAAGACTTTTAGAAACATCATAATACATTTGAAGAAAAGACTAATAGATTGTGAACATTTAAAAACAGGTAGCCAATTTCAATTTCAAGACAAATTTGCCAATCTTGGTGTTCTCTGGCAAATGCCAAACGTCCTGCACAGTGTTGGGCTATCAGCACAACCCCCACCTGTGGACATCAGGACCTCATACCACCCTCATGGAGTCTGTTTCTGACCATTTGAGCAGCCACATGCACATTTGTGGCCTGCTGGAGGTAATTTTGCAGGGCTCTGGCAGTGCTCCTCCTGTCCCTCCTTTCTTGCAAAGGTGGAACCTAGCGTCCTGATCTGGGTTGTTGCCTCCTAGCCGCCTCCTCCAGCATCTCCCTGATGTACTGGCCTGTCTTCTGGTAGGCACCTCCATGCTCCGGACACCTACGCTGACAGACACAGCAACCTTCTTCCACAGCTCGCATTTGATGTGCCATTCCTGGATGATCGGGCTGCACTAACCTGAGCCACTTGTGTGGGTTGTCAGATCTCATGCTACCAATAGAGTGACAGTAACCGAGCAGCATTCAAAGATGACCAAACCATCAGCCGAAAGCATAGGAACTGAGAAGTTCCTAATGCAAACAACCACTCCTTATGGGGACGTATTGCTACTGCCCTATGCTTTCCACACTGTTCTCTTCCGCATTTGCACAATAGCATGTGAAATTGATTGTCAGACTCAGTGCTGCTTACTAAGTGGGAAAGCTTGGTTTCACAGAAGTGTGATTGACTTAGAGTTACATTGTGTTGTTTAAGTGTTCCCTTTATTTTTTTGAGCAGTGTATATCCCCCTGGATTTTTTCTATACTCAGCAAAATAGAATTCATCCATTTAGGGATGACAGATGAAGTAAATCAACTAAAGAGACAGAATAAGAATATCAGAGGTGAGAGAGAAAATACGTGCACATGATGTGAATAATTGTTTTAATTGCTTCTTCAGAGCTATATTTTTTTATCAGAGTCAGCCAGAATAATTCCTGTGACTCAGATAAAGATTGCACTTTGTGGCAGCAGGTTGTGGAGAAAGATGATTTGAAAATCATATCCACCTTGATATTCATCTTGATTTTGCTTGGAATGTGAGCTGTTGCTGTTGTCTGTTTTTAGAAAGAGCATTTTTAATGTTTAAATAAAAAGGGAGAGCCAGTTTGGATTGTGGTTAAGGCATCAGTCTAGAAACCAAGAGACTGTAACTCTAATCCCACTTTAGACATGAAAACCAGCTGGGTGATCCTGGCTCAGCTCAGTCCACCTCACAGTGTTGTGAGGAACAGAAAGAGGAAGGTATGTCAGGTATATTTCCTGCCTTGAGTTATTTGTAAAAATAATAAAGGCAGGATACAAATAAAACAATGTTTATAGGAAATATGAGGTAAAATTATATTTCCTGTAATTGTCATTTTTGGTTGGTTTGATACATATATCATATGTATAAAAACCATCATGCAGGGAACATGGCTGGTGATATGATATCATAAAGATGCTTGATCTAATTTTTCCTTAGTTTGACCAAAAACAGATTTGACAAAAACCCTGTTTTAAATAGATATAAAAGACAAAAAGATTTAGAGGAAAAAGAAGACCTTTTAAAAAATAAAATACTTAATTTAGTTTTATTTATTTATTTTTATTTTATTTCCACCTTTATTATATTACAAGTTAACACAAAATGGTGAATATACAATGCTCCTTCCTCCTCCTATTTGTCCCACAATAACAGCACTGTGAGATGCATTGGGCTGAGAGAGAATGGCTATCTTAAGCTCACCCAGTGGATTTTCACAACTGAAGCAGACATAAAACTATGGGGTGATTCTGCCATCAAATTTAAGTGCTATGCTCATGAATGGAGTTGAAAACTCTGAGTAATCTTCAAATTGACATCTCTGATTTAAAAGGAAACCTGTTTATTTTTTTATTTAGATTTATTTGTATATTGAGTGGAATTTATCAGACTCAACAGCAGATATATTAGCTCTGCTTGCCTGTGCGGGTACAATCGGGATTTTTAAAGGAAGTGGGTTTTTTAAAAAAACTAAATTCGCTTATTCTCATTTTTCCAACAACACCATGAGAAAAAATAGCAAAATTTTGCAGATTTTTAAAATATAGTTATTTACTAATAGGGTATAAATAAAAACAAAATCTTTCCAACAAGATTAGAATATTCACCAGTAAAGAGAAAAGATAGTGATTCTACGATTGCCCTCACTGTGTTATAAGATAAATCTCATCTTTTTATCTCTGTGATCTAGAAAACAGGAGCCATGCCTGCCATCTATATTGTTTGGCTGATATTTTATAACTGTATGAGCCTTATGTTTTGAAAATATTTTTAACTGTAAAATATTTGTTGGCTAAATTAAGATGAATTTATATGTGGGAGGTAAAAATGGTAAGTCTTTAAAAAAAATTAGAAAACATCTTCAATTCATTTTATCCATGATGAATATGAAAATAGTCCAACTATGGAAGAAGCCTTGCCATCCTAGGGGAAAAATCCTTGATTTTAAATTGCACTGCTTAGATTTATCTGTTTGCATTTCAGCATTGTATAGTGCCCAGGAGGACTGAAATAGTGTTTAGTTTCATAAATCTCAGCCAATGGCCATACAGATTATGAAATATAGGATTGGTAGTCCAATACATCTGCAGGATATCAAGTAAGAAAAGCTGGATAATGGGAGGAATTCTTAATCCTTTCATTAAACAATGCATATATATTTTTCCCTAAACTGTATATTCTCTTATCACAATCTTAATAGTGGAACAAAAGAGAACACAGAGGAACAATGCTGGAGCAACGGCTTCCTGTTCTGCCACCTAAAGTGGTCCCTAGGTCTTGTGTGAGCAGCAGGATATATAAATTAAACCTACCTCATCTGGTAGATGAAAAGGGCCATTTAATGAGATTTTTATCCTACTATACATACTTAAAAAAGGATGATTCATGTCACCATCATTTTTGTATAACTTTATATTTGCATATTAATATTTAGACTTAAAACTGAAGTGCTTCTCAGATGATCTATCATTTTCAGTGATGTGCAGTGATGTATTAAGACACATTAATACAATGTCCCAGTTCACATTTCATTTTAATGGACATATAGAAGAAATTCTATGGAGCAATCATTTGATTATTTTTAGTAAAAGCCTTTAATAAATGCCTGTCAATATCTTTCATACTAAGTGATTAGCTTAAGTCTAAAAGAATAGTGATTCCATTCTGAGTATACCAGTTATGTTAGAGAAAACTAAAAATCTTCAAAAGTTTGATTTTAATGAAAAGTAACTATCAAAATGCCTACTAAAAGATGTTGCTGATTAATCATGTCTCTTCCTTGTCTTGTATCTCTTCTTCACAGACTAATATTACTAGCAAAAATATAACACTGGGTATAATTTCTTCAACTTTCTGATGTTATTGTTCAGTAACCTGTTTTAAGCCCATGTCACACTGCACCAACGGATGCAAAGAGGATGTAAAACAGAGAGAAACACTTGCTATCCGTTGGTTAACACGATGCATCCGTTCTGTACTCACTGTGCGCGTGATTCATACATTCTATCCGTCCAGCATCCGTCTACTGAGATTTCATTCGCTCAAAAAGTTTTGAGCTGCACAAAACTCTTTGAGCGGATGAACTTTCCGCCGCGTCCGTTCTACATCCACGACACATACATTCAACGTCCATCATCATCTGTCAAATGTCCGCTGTATCCGCTCGGCATCTGCTGCGCGTCTGCACAACTCGCATCCGCTCCAGCGGAAAATGGAAAGAGGGAGGAAGCAAAACGGATGCGGAACGTTCACATAGCGTTAGTAGCACGGATCTAAAAAGGATGAAAGTGGATGCACCTCAGACATAAAGCATTAAAACGGAAAAAATGTTTATATATGGGATGTATCTCGGATATTTAGGATGTCTGCAGGATGTCTAGAGGATGCAGAAGGACACCTAGTGGAAAACCGATATTTCCAATAAAAAGGGGGGGAAATCACCTGGATCACACTTTCAGCCAGCAGCTCTGGTGTGCAGACCTCTTCAGCCTTGCTCTTGCTCCTCAAACATCCATCGCATCCCACACCAGGATCATAGCACCTCCTTTTGGTAGCCGCCATCATTCAACACCAGACCAAGCCCTCTTCAGACTGTTTCACCTTTTCTATGAAGGAGAAGAAGGAGACCGTCAAGAGCTGTCTAGGTCCGAAGATGGATTGGGAGAAGAGTGAGTTTGGACTCTATGACAAGCTGATGGTGGAGCTGAGGAATGAAGACTCTCATGTATTCCATCACTTCATGAGGACCACCGCCATGTGGACGAAGGTCACCAAGCAGAGCACCAACTTCCGTCTCACCTGACCCTGGGCTGAGGTGGCACTGACTCTGCGCCACCTGGCCTCTGGAACCACGTACAGAAACATGCAGTATGCTGAAGTGTGCCACACAACACATCAGCATTGTGGTCAGAAAGTGGTGCAGGCCATCATCGAAGAATACGTGGAGGAGCTCCTCTAGTGTCCCACCACTGAAGAAGGCTGGAAGAAGTTGCAGAAGGTGGTTATCAGAGGTGGAACTTCCCACACTGTTGGAGCCATAGATGGAAAGCATGTGGCCTGCAAAGCTCAGCCACCTCAGGGTCCACTTATCACAACTACAAGGGCTTTCTTCAGCATCCATCCTCTTCGCCATGGTCGATGCTGACTACAAGTTCATGTACATCGATGCTTCAGGCAACGGGTCAGCTCAGATGCCCAGGTTATCAACGCCAGTCACCTCAAGGAGGGCTGGAACACAAACCTCATCATGGGCTTTCCCAGATCCAGACCCCTGCCCAACGACACACAAGATTGTGCCCTACTTCATCGTGGTGATGACGCCTTCTCCCTCAGAACCTACTCATGAAGCCCTACACTTCCAGACTCCCTCACCCGTGAAAGAGAGATCTTCAACTACAGGCTGTCCAGGGCAAGGCGGGTGGTGGAGAATGCCTTTGGCATCCTGGCCAACAGGTTTCCAGGTACTTTCTCACCACCATGCAGCATCGCCCAGAGACTGTGAGGAACATCGTGGAAGCTTGCTGCTCTGCACAATCTCATGCGCACCTGCTACCAGTGTTGCAGAATAGGCTTGTGGAACGTCCACAAGGCAATGGAGACATGGAGCTGGTGAATGGAGGCAAGGACAAACCTGATAGACACTGTGGATGTGCAAGCCCCAACAGAGCTTCACGTGAAGGGAGAAGCAGCGCAACCTCCTGACAACACAGGTGCACTCCCCAGCTGGAGCAGTGGAGTGGCAGACAGGATGGTAGAATGCTTAATGGATGCTTCCTTGAGCCTGTCTCAATAACACTGATGGATTGTGCATGTGTGTTGAGTGGCCCTACAATGAACAGGGCATTTAATAAAGAGTTGTGTTTATGTTGAAAGGTGTTGATCAATGAATAAATTGTGTATTGATAAAAAAGGGCCACACATGTGGCAGCTGTGGAGGGTGGATCATACGAGTCCCACTATGCTTGTACTGGAGTTTATCCATCCACAGTATCGCTTGCCAATCCACAGCTATTATCCATCCCACAGCTATCCTTGCCCATCCACAAGCATGCAAAGGCTTAACCATTTTCTAAAAGTTTCCACCAAGACTTTATGAAGTAAAAGAAATGAACCAAGTGTGTGAAGCAAAGATAACTTTATTAATAACAAACTGTAAAGCAAAATACCCAAGTAAAGTGTCTCAAGCAAAGATAAATTCAACAAGTAACAACTCAGTCTCTTGGCACTGTTCTCAGTCACTCTGAGGCATGCCCATGGTCTCAGGTGTAAAGGGTCCAGGGACTGTGGAGTGGCAGTGGCTGGAGTGCTGGTCTGAGGTGCCATTGGGGGTGCCCTGGCCCGAGGGGACAACAGGAGATGGTGTGTGCAGGAAGCTCTCAGAGAGCTGGTTAAGGGCCGTGAGGTTGAGAGGCCTTCTTCATCCAGAACCTGGGATGTCAGGCACAGGACGATGACAGATGTTCTGTTGAGGGCTTGGCTGTGGGGTGGAGGAGGAGGATGTAGTGGGGCTGTCTGGTCTGCAGCTGGGTGAGGTGAGGTGTCGGAGGCATCGGTGCATTGGTGCATTGGTGGCTTGGTGCATCTGTGGCGAGCAATGAAACCTGGGCCTGGACTGGGAAGGGCTGCCTCTGTTGAGGGAAGTCCTGGTAGCCGTAGCCTTGGTAGGAGAGGGGCTGTTGAAAGCCTTGAAGGGCTGTGACATCACTTGGGGTGGAGGAGCAACCTGGAGGTGGGTGGGAGCAGGTTCAGCTGGGCCTGGAGGGTGTGCAGAAGCGCAGTGATCCTCTCTTCATCACCTGGTACTGGGGCTCGGGCATGTCCATGAGTGTCTGGTTGACGTAGGTGAGGAGGGCTTGCAGTTGGAGGATGGAATCTCGAGTGTACCAGCTGAGAGAGGAGATCTGCGCTGTTCTTGATTGTGTCCCTGATCTCCAGCAGGACAGTGTGTCTCTGTCCTCCAGTCTGCCTCTCTGCCTGCTTCTGTGGAGGTGGAGCTGGGGTGGTGTGGGTTGGTCTCTGGGTTTTTGGGGCCTGCGGCTCCTCTTGCTCCATCTGCATCAGGGGATCCTCCACGTCCTCCGGTACAGGGTGTTGCAGCTGTCGGGGGCTCACTGTTGGGGGGCGCTCTGCAGACCCTGCCTGGACACACTGGCTGTTCCTGGCTGGAAGAGGAGTGCCTCTCTGTGGGCTGTCTGAGGGAGAGGGTTGACAGAGGGGCTGCTCCTCGGTGGCAGATCTCACCTGCAGGAAGCTGGCTCTTGGCCACGAAGTAGGTCTCCTGCTCCGTGAGCTTGACAGTGGCCTGCCTGGATTCTTCAGTGCAAGCTTGCCATAGCAGTTGTGCATATGTTTCCACCACCCAGGAGGACATCAAAGTGTAGCCCAGGCTCTCCGCCTTCTCTTTCCAAGCCACCTGCTTCCACTTGGTGTCTGCGATATAGCCTGTGGCCCTTCCTCCACAGGTCTCGTTCTCCCTCAGCCATTCGAGCACCTTCCTCCTCAATAGTCCTCTGCAATGGAGTACTGCTTCCTTCCCCCTTCTCCTTCTCCTTTGATTGCCTCTTCCTCCCTCTGGCAGGCCTTCTGGGCCCTCATCAGCAGACTTTGAGGGCCTTGGGGCTTGTCCACCACACAGCAGCAGTAGCAGCAGCAGTACCAGCAGCAACCAGCAGGTCCAGCAACAGAAGCACACCACAAGCCCACCAGCAAGCAACCACCAACCAGCAGGAGAAGCACAGAACACCAGCAGAAGCACCACAGCAGGCAGAGTCAGCACCAGGGGGTGGGATGGTGGTTCTGTCCTTCTTTCAGGGGTGCAGATTAGGCACAGCTTCCTCTTCTTCCCCATGGTCTCTGATGAAAATGTCTCTGCACGCAGGTCTTTCCTCTGAATGCTGACCTGTTTGCGAGCTGCTTCCTTTATATCTGCGGGCTGATGCAATGCATCCTCCCCACATGCGCAGTGAACGCTAGGCATCCGCTAGGCGTCCGTGATGCATCCGCGTCATCTGCTACGTATCCACCCCTTCCGCTACGCATCCACTTTGCTGTTTCCCCTGGAAGCCCTGTGGATGTGCCATCCGCTTCCATCTGCTTCCATCTGCTAGGCTTCGTTGACATCCTCGCTACATCCTCGCTACGTCCTCTCACCGTCCGTTCCTTTCCGTCTGTTTATGCAAATTTTTGCCCCTTTTGAGAGCGGATAAAATGATGAAATTTGCTCGTCCGCTGTGTCCTTTTTACATACGTTTTGCATCCGTCGGCCGATGTGACCTAGCCTTTAAGTTAAGGAGGGTTTGCAATTGTAGCAGTTAAGAAAGTAGCCTTGTTATATTGGTAAAATAAGAAAATATTTACCATAAAGACGCTGGGAAAAAAAACACCCCACAACTACTTCATAATGCAGTGGTGTTCAGTTTTGAGTTTCAACAGATAAAATTGCTGGTACAAGTTTCTTCTGAGATATCAGTACTTCTGAACTATTTATTCATTCCAACTGAACTGCTGTATTGGTGATGCAATCCTTTATATACCTATTTAAAAATATATGTTCTACTTAATGCATTACTTCCTCTCAAGGAAGGAGAAAATAACTGCATTTTATTTACTTTTCATTGTTTAGAAGAAAAAGACTAACTAAATGCAGAAAAAAATAGTGTAAATCTCATTTTTAATCATGAAATCATAAAAATAGCTGGTTCTATTTAACTCTGTATAAAAAAAGACAATTTTATTACTGGATTCAGAACAGGTTTTTAAATGGTTCCAAAGAAATTCTTTGGACCTTTCATGAGCATGCTTGCAGCTTCTCTATTCTTTATTCAAGCAGACCATTTTTTCAGTTTTTCTGTGCAAATCCTAAACAACTTGGGATAAGAATGTATAGCATTGTTTTTGGACTCATAATTTATTTTTAATGGATTGCATTGGGTTGAAAAAAGAAAACAGGATGTGGCTGACTTTATTCATTAAAATTAATAGGCTGACTCTTAAAGCAGACTTACTTTAAAAGCTTTTCAAGGCAGACTGCTTTAATAATTAACAGATAATACTGTTCTATGAGGTTTGAAAAGCTCTTTTTAAATTATTTTTGAACTGTACTGAAATATTTTTCAAAAGTGACATTGAAGATACTCTTTCTGAGAGATATTTTGTTCCTCCTTTTGTTTATGTGAAGTGAAAATCAAATAATCCTAATTTAGCAATGCATCAATAGCTGAACTAACTGCAAGATTCTTTTCATTTTGTTATTGGGACATTGTTCTTGCTAGATGAGAAGAATTCCTCTCTCATCTAGCAAACTATGTATCAATTTCAATATCTACTTTTTATGTTGTAAGAATCCCACTATATATGCTTCAAGTCTATGTTTAATCTGTATGTGCTTCAACTCTATTTTAACTAAAGTATTTTATTTCATAATTAGCCATATATTGTTGCAGCATGATAATGGTTACATGTTTAGCAAATAGACAATTCTTGGTAAAATGTGTGCTCTATATACAATATCCCAGTTCCAAATATTGTCAAATTGAGAGATAACTAGTAGACTCCAGAAATGTATTGCTAGTCAGTGCAGACAATATTGAATTAATTGAGCAAATAGACTAATCAGAGTACTTTGTATGTTCCTTATTTGTCTGCCCCAAGCCCACCCATAATGATTTTTAACACTACACTTTGGTATTACCACTGATCTGATTACATAGTTTGGCAGACGCTCAACTCTGAAGAGAAGACTTGCTTTTGTCCAACAGTGAAAAAGAAGCTTTTACAAAAATCAAACCTATTTGCTGGGCGGGAGGGGATTGGTCAACCAAAGCTGACCTAAAATTACTTATTACTTGCAATATAAAAACTGTTATTATCAGCATTTGTCTGCAGCTGAAGTAGATTGGTGAACTTTGGTCTTATGAGATTTATTCAGAATAAATTAGACTTCATTTCCAAGATGCTTTATAATCTGTCTGAGTTGAAGTAGAAAAAAAATATTCTGGCAGTTCCCAATTTGATATAAAAATAAATTTTAATCTTTTTAGTTCATGGTGGAATGGTTACCATCAAAGCATTAGGAAAGAATCCTGTAAGTCGCCTGAGTGGGCTGACTGTTAGCTCCACCCGTCTATGTTTTCTAGGTCTTTCTCAAACTGCCGTTCCAAGGCCTTGTCATTGCTTTTCACCTTTTCCTCTATTTTGGAGGTCTTCTTAGTTGTGACGGCCTTGGCTTTAATTTTAACTGCTGCATTTCAGGTTGTGGAGTGAGGCCTGGCATGCCCCTTCCTGTTCCTAGAAGGCTGTGATCCACTCGGAGATGCATGGCCTGTGCAGCTGAAAAGGGCCCACGTGTCCTCCATTTTAACTGTCAGGCTGATAGGAGTGAGGCACATTATCCTGGCACTTCATGCTCTTTGCTGCCGCAATTTTATTATTCTGGCACTTCACGCTCTTTGCTGCCATGACTGGCTCCATGCGCTGGTACTAGGGGGAAATTAGTGCTGGGTGCATCCAGCTGAAATGCCATTAGTGAGGGATTTTAAAAGCCATCAGCATGAACCTAGGCTCTTTCAGTAGGATCATTCACAGTTCTGATGTTTGACCGCAATTGCACTGTCCTCAACACCTGGAGTTAGGCCCTGACACTGGAATTAACATGAGATTGTACTGATGCCCAGATCTCCAATAGACATCTGGCTCCACTGGACCCCCAGGAGCATACCTCTTTGGAAGGTGCCTCCAATCCTTGTAAAAATAGCTGTAAAATGTTATGCTCTGTGATACAAGCTCAGACATGTTTAGCCCTGATGAGGCACTGAGTCAAAAGTTGGGTAACCACGGAGGCGGGTCTAAATAGCTTGGAAGACTCAGTCCGATGATGGAGGTGGATTCTCCGTTTCCCCCATCAGAGGCCATCTGGCCAGTTTTGCCTCTTGATAGGAGGAGATAACCTTGGATGCCTGAGTTCTTCAGACTGTGAAGTCAGGCCTTTATCTTGAGTTCTTCTCCTCTCCTCTGAGGTTCTTTATTCATTGTCCTGTCTCAGGAGGGTCCTCATGGAGACCGCAATTCAACACTTAATGGATATCCAAGCTATGCAGACAGTACCAGAGCATCAATGAGGGCTGGGGTTCTATTCTCATTTCTTTGTGATTCCAAAGACCTGGGGGTGGGGATGGAGAGTGATTCTGGACCTCAAGAGGCTGAACAATTACATTATGTACAGGTGCTTCAAAATGAAGTTGCTCCAGACCATTCTGGAGAGCGTTCGAGAGGGCAACTTCCTCATGTCGATAGACCTGATGGAGGCATACCTCCACTTTCCCATCTGGCACCTTCATTGCCAGTTCCTTCATTTTTATTATGACATATGGCATTATCAGTATCGGGCCATGCCATTTGGACTGTCATTGGCCCCCAGAGTATTTACAAAGCTGTTGGTAGCTCTGGTGGCATATTTATGCACCATCCCAGTGAGGGCCCAGTGTTACCTGGACAATATTTTAATACAATTGTCCTTGGACTTCGCTGCCAGGAGAGACCTTCAGATTATTATGCAGGTTCTGCAGGAGAATTTAAAATTTGCAACATTTTAAATTAATTTTAAAATTAATACATTTTAAATGTTCTGTCTTCTGTACCATTTACATCCACATCAGCACTGAGAAATGAATATTACATTGATATACTTCAAGATTCTGAGGAGGTAAGAGACATAATTTAAAAATATATTATTCCTTAATTTTTTTATACCCAGAACCAGAATTAGACATAAAGATCTCAAGTGTACAAATGCACAAAATCTGGGGAACAAATAGGGTGAATTTGAACTATTGATACAGGAAGGTAGATATGATAGAGTTGGAATAACAGAAACATGGTGGGATGTAACCCATAACTGAAACATATTGACACAAATTCTTCAAAAAACCAGACCCCATGCAAGAGGAGATGGAGTTGCACTGTATGTAAAGGACCACTACTGCTACAGAAATGCATGAAACCAAAAACGAAAGCCACCTAGAATGCATATGGGTTAATATAAAAGAAAAAAAGAATGACATGGCCGTAGGCTATAGTATAGGCCACCCAATCAGGCAGAAAAATAGATGCCCTTTTGGCTAATCAATGAACAAATATATGTAGGAAACATACTACAATGGGTAATGGTGGACTTCCATTACCCTGATACCAATTGGAAAGCTAATTCTGTACCAAGAGAGAAATCAAATAGGTTAATCAAGCCAGTTGACAACTCATTGTCCAAAAGATAGAGGAGGAAATGAGAGGGACAGCCCTACCGGACTTAATTCTTACAAACAGAGAAGAAATGATAGAGGGGGTTGAAACTGCAGGAACCTTGGATGAGAGTGACCCTATCATACTAGAATTCAACAAGCAATAGAATATGATGATACCAGAGTCTTAGATTTTAAAAGAGCTGATTTTAATAAACTCAGAGAGAACTTGCAAAAGATTCCTTGGATGAAAATCCTAAAAAGAAAAGCAATTCAAGAATCTTGGAAAACTCTGAAAAGTACGATCATAAAAGTCCAGACAATATTACTGAGAAAGAAAAACAAGAAATCCTAGAAGAAAACCAGCATAGCTGCACAAATTGAAAGAAAAGTATAAAAAATGGAAAGAGAGCCACACAACTAAGGCAGAATATCAGCAGATAGCCAGAATCTGCAAAAACGAAGTCAGGAATGCAAAGGCAAGAATGAACAAAGACTTTCAACAAAAGTCAAAGATAATAAAAAACAGTTTCTTCCAACATATAAACAACAAATAAGAAAAAAAAATCAAGGAAACAATTGGTCCACTAAAGAGAGAAGACAGGAAGGAAGTAATAGGCAACAGAGAGAAAGCAGAACTGCTTAATTCATTCTTTGCATCGGTCTTTACGCAAAAAGAAACTATAGTCCAACCTACCAAAAACATAATTGTAAACAGGAGTGGTATTCAACAGGTTCTGACCAGCTCTGGAGAACCAATAGTGGAAATTTTGAGTGGTTTGGAGAACCAGCAAATACCACCTCTAACTGGAGTTTTACAGTAACTTTCCCCTGTCACATCCACCAAGCCACACCCACAGAACTGGTAGTAAAAATTTTTAAATTCCATCACTGATTGTAAAAGACTGACTAGAAACAAAAGCAAAACAATTGTAAGAGAACACCTGCCTGATCTTGATGAATACAAAATCAGCGGGATCTGACGGTACAGCTATAACTTAAGATCACGATGTGCCAAAAATGAACTTAAGCAGAGGCTTTAAAGAATAAAATCTAACTTTTATTGATCAATAAAAGGGTAAGACCTCTCCTCGCTTACACACAGATATGTGAGGAAAGTTACAAAGTACATAGACAAAAGTAACTCTTCTGATACCTTAAGATTCTTTTAGAAGCAGAGTAATTGTATTATAAAACACTCTAAGTTAAATTTACATATTTCCTGCAAAAAGACAAATGTCCTCCTGGCACTTGTTTGTCTTTCAGTATCCTTTCCCCTATTGTCTGTTAATTGATCACAATTGACCAAGGGCTATTAACAGCATACTTCAAAAGGTGTATATTGCTCCAAATGTAGGGAGTTACGTTCCCAGGGATACGTTCCATACAGATTGATTTAGATGGGATAATCATGCGTCTTCATATAAGAGAGATGTAACTAATTGCAGACTACTTTTACAACACAAATGTTAGAGAAATATTTTCCACAACAGCAAGATAAGAAATGCCTATAGAGATAAATACTTCTATATACATAGGAAAACAACTGCCTAACATCAAGATAAGACATTATAGAGTAAATCTCTACTCTGTAATATTTTTTTTATTTCTTTCCTTTATTTATTACCCTAAGATTCCCCCATTTTGTTTTAAAGGATAGATTTCTTTCTATCCTGATGTATGAGGAAAGATAAAGGCATTGATAAGAGGCAACAGAAGAAGATTCCTTCAATGGCTCCCAAAAACTTTCAACCACGAAAGTCTAGCAGTCAGGGAAAAAAGTTCTGGAAATAAATTTACAGCATCCATTTTACAGTATCCAATTTTCCATGCCAATTATTTTCAGATATTTATATCACTGTCTGTGAGTTTCCAAACAGGTGTTATACAAGCACAAACCCCAAAAATTCTTCACAGCCATGGTTGTTCTTGAAATTATAGGCTTCCCATTTTCAAGAGATCATTACTGTACCTGTCCTAATTCTTAGTCATTGTGCAATCCATCTCAGCAATATCTGGAGAATGGATCTGCACCTTCTGCCTTCACCTTGTTTTGCCTCCTTTTGACAAGCGATGCTTGTCCAGGAATCCCATCTTGAGCAGCTTCCCTTTCAGCTGCCTGGAAAGGAAAAAGCTGCGTAGTGAAAAGAAACTACCTGGTTTAAAGAATCTGCCTTGATCTTGGGAGAGGGAAGCCAACACGGGGAACGAACGAGCTGTGGGTTTGCGGCAACTGCCAACTGCAAGCTTAGAAGCTACCCAACTGCGGGTGAGTGTCTCCCCCCGCTCCTTATAGATCGGTGGTGCATTCTTCCTTCCAGGAAGGAACGGGTAAATGGCTTGAAGATTTACTGTGGACCTGAGTCAGAAACAACTTATAAAGCGAAGACTCCAGAGCGGAAGGGGTGAGTGTGGAGATTAAGCGGCAACAGCTTAATTTATGTTTTTACCTTCTAATTCTGGAAGTTAAATGGCAGCTTGAGAAAAGAGTGATCAAAGGAGGAAAAAAAAGGGGACTAGACAAGAAGAAGAGGTGTGAAGAAGGTTCTTATTCAGGAAAACTGCCTTTTGAAACTGAGATTGATTGTAAATTCCGAAAAAACAAAAACCAAAAAACGTGGCTTTAAGAAAAAACAAAGGAATTTTACACCACAAAACTCCAATACTATACTACCTCCACCGTTTCAGTATTTCAAGACCAAATATTTATAGATAATGCTTGGTCTATAATCATTGATTTATATATAATAGTATAATAATTAATTGTTAAATGACCACTAATTTACTGATTCATTGAATTAATAGAGATTTAATATTGTATCATTGATTATCTAGTCTATTGTTTGACTGATTGATTCTTAGTAATAAGTTGATTGATTGATTTTTGGTAATAAGTAACCTTACTTTTGCTTTGTTCTCTAACTTATCAATTAACATTTATTAATTACCAACATTCATTCAGTAACTGTCTACCTATCAAATTAATTAGCTATTGTAATTGTTTAGTATACTATTGTCATTGACCATGCCAGCCAGAAATTCCAAATCCTCCAAACAACAACATCTCTACCAATGACCACTCCAGACTCCTGTACATGCTTCAGATGTCTTAAAATCATAACAAAAGTGAAAATAATATCAAATGTTACCTATGTGACAATCAAGCCCACCTTGCCTACTTAAACTGAAACAAAGACCTAGCTGATCTCCTAAAAGCATCAGATACTTTCCCTTGTCGATGTCCATCATGTTTTCATAAGCTAAACAAACCAAGCACCCTGCCTGACAGAGTTGATAGCACAGAATCACTCATGTACTCAATAGAAAAATACTTAGCAACACGTTTTGAAACAATTATAGAAGAAAGCCTAATTTCTCTTTTAAAAAATACAGCACTGATAAGCGACTACCTATCAGCCCAAAATCAAATCCCAACCCAACAACCATTACCACAACTACTACCTCAACTACAATCACAACTACAACCAAAAATAACCATCAAACCACAATCACAAATAATAACTATCCCATCAAATAATTCCACAAATGATATCTTCTTGCTCATCAGAGACACCATTGAACATGATCAGAAACGTCCAAATGCCATCTTATTTGGTCTTGAAGACACCAACGAATCAGATGACATCACCAAAATTCATAATATCATGAGAAACGTCAAATAATAACAAACCCATCTCTCCTGAAGATGTAGTTGAAGTAACCAGAGGATGCCCTGAGTTACAAGATACAATGATGGCTCGGTGGCCGACAAAACTCTGTGGTAGAGTGTTGTTTTGCAAAAATGAGTCCAACAAATGCAATATTATTCATACAATAAACGCCACTGCAAAACCAATTCCAACCACAAAAAACTTCCTCAAGACCAGACTTATCCATACCGCAAAGAATTGCCTCCCCGTGAATTCTGCAAGGAATTCAAAAGATGTCTAGACAATGGAGAGAAGGATCTCTACATTGACTACATTGAACGCGTTGATTGTATCAAAAATAAGTCACAACACCACACCCACCACCTCCACGTCATCCAACCTTCCATCACTGCATCTACAAAAACTAGGCAACAGCCGCCATCTAACTACCTCAATTCCAAATACAACTGGCCTTAAGTGAAAGCCTACTCAATGCAAGGAAGCCTTGTGAATATAATACTGAAACTTTCCCTCTACTAAATATAGGCTAATTCTACATCACATTTGTCTGTGGAAACATGGCTCAATGGGGACCTCTCCTGACTCCATGACCACAGTAAACAGACTATTATGTTTTACCAATCAGATCAATGAAAATCTGTTAGAGGAGGTGGTGTTGCTATCTTCTATAAAAATTCTTACATCTAAAAAATATCAAGCTTACCCAATAGCTTGCTCTTCCTGAGACCAATACGGCCTAACTAATCACATTTCGATTCTTACTAGTTACAAGACCCCTAATATATGGACATCGGAACATATAAACAGACTAAATTCACTTCTAAACCATGCGGCAACATCCTGCCCACACACTTATCTTTCTTCTGTTGACTTCAATCTACTCACATTAACTGGACCCTAAAACGAATGTAAAACTGAACCCAGATACATACAACCTTCTACAATGCCTGTAAAAAGTCCTGGGACGGCAACAACTAGTAACCAACAATACTAGACTTAACAAACTGCCTTGATCTCATCTTCTGCAATAGTTTGAATTCAATTTATGAAAATAAATTAAAGAACCTTTTCCAACAGTGGACACCAACATGATTGACTTTTGTCTCAACATACATGCTGCACAAATTAACACCAATGATGGTAATCCCCATTAATAACTTCAAAAAAAGGCAACTTAATGAATCTTATAGACAACGACTCTTCAACCTGTGATTGGCAGTTTCTATTCACTGGATGCAATACTGTTGAAGACCAGATTACAAGCATCTTTTACTGAACGTCAAAAGATCATCAACTATATGACTCAAATAACTAACTTCTAAAACCAGATAAACAGATTACCCCAAAACAATAAGAAGCTTCAATCCAAAAAGAGATCTACTATGGGTGGGTAAAAACAAATGTGGTCACCAATTGCCAACTTCAAAAGAGGACCATCACAATTTATTGCCCACCAGATAAAGCCTGAATACATCAAATTATCACAATTAAACAAGAGGAAAAAAATTTTAATGCCACCATTCCCACCCACGCTTCTATCTACAATTTTGTAAACAACGAAATTAAAGACCCCAACGGTCCATCCGATCCCTGAAAGGACCTAATGGTAAAGACTGCACGACAACACTATTAAAGCAACTCTCTTTAATACATTCTTTGGCTCAGTATTTTGTAAACAGCAAAAGATCATGCCAGTATTTCCTAGTTGAACCACAGACAACTAACAATGATCTAATATATAGTTGATTTTACAGAAGAATGTTGAAAGCACCTACACAATCTAAAACCATCTCTATCTATTGGACCGGATAGGAATATGTGTCTGCTCTTATTTAAAAAGCTTATCCACTGCCATAGCCGCAACCTCTAAACATAATGTTCGAAAAATCTTTCAGGACCAGCTCCTTGCCCAATAACTATGGTCACAAGCGCACAGTCATCGCCCATCTTCAATAAGGAGGACCCCCAGCCCTATTTGAAAAATTACAGGCCCAATTTATGTTTGGCGTCACCTGTAAAGTCATGGAAGTTATTATTAACCAGATACGCATTAACTTCCACTTTGAGAGGGTTTTCTTCTTCTAATAAAAAATTTGATTCAGAAGAAAAAACTATCCTGCAATCTGCAACTGTTGCCACTGCGAAAAACATATGGACTATTCCAACTCAATCAGGGCAAAGAAATAGATGCAATAATAACGTAGACTTCGTAAGCCTTTTGATTCAGTGGTACATAACAAACATACTCCTAAACTAAAATCTTATGGGATCTCTGAATACCTGCATAACCTGGATAGAAGCACTTCTGTCAAACCGACAACAAATGTCAAAATTGGGAAGTGGTTCTCAATCTGTACCTTGTCAACAGTAGGTGTCCCCAAGCGAGTGTTCTAGGGACCGAACTCTCTTTCATACCTACACACATCGACCTCTGTGATCATATTTAAGGAGCAATCACTGCGTTCTCTCATTGACGATCGGAAGCTATTCAACCACAAGACCATACTGCTACATCCCTTCAACAAAGACACTCAACTATGTAATCAGATGGTCCAACAATGGAAACTTCAAATCTCAACAAATAAATGCTCTGTCTACATATTGGCTAAAAAAAAATCAGAAAATAAAATACAGGCTGAATAAGGTCAACGAACCTTGTTGATGATGCCAAACTCTGTCAAGGATCTTGGGAGTACTCAATCCTAATGATTAAGTGTAGAGCCCTCGACAGATGGTAACTACATAGCCAAAAGGGCATTAAAGTTGTTAAACCTAATCCTTATGGTAGCTTTTTCCTGGTAATGATTACACTACTAACTCACATATGTAACTACACATTCTGGCAGACCAATACTCAGAATAAGCCATCTCATCAGGTCACTCGAACCACATTTAACATAGTCTGATATTAAATACAGTTGAGACAAGCAGAAATATTCCACAAGAAAGAGGTTCTCTCACTCCTCTACTATCTCAGTGCAGAAATGACCTATGCCACCAGACTTTAAATTCGTAGACTAGAAAAACTAAGAACTGACGTGTGCCTTCGGTACCGGATCTCAGGTATAAGCCTGTGTTGCCACATGTCCTGACTTGTCAATGAAACTTCCAGTTAACCAATAACAGTACAGAGCAAACAATAAGATACAAACTTCAAGGTTAAATGCACCAAAACTTGATTGCAGGAAATATAACTTCAGCAACTAGAGTAGTCAATGTCTGATACTCCTACCCGAATCTGTGGTTTCTTCCCCAACCCAAAAACTTTTAACCTTAGACTTTGCTACTATGGACCTCAGCCCCTTTCCAAGAGGTTCCCTGTCCGGGGGCAGTGCAAATAAGCACAACCAACGTGTCTACCATCCTGTCCTATTGGTTTCTTTATTTTCTTAATATGTATCATGTATTCATAACTATGTTTTTACTTATGCCTATTATCTTGTAAGCAATTGACAAACCAAATAAAATAAATAAATAAAACAAATATGCTGGCAGATGTCATCTCAGAACTATTGTACCACATCTTTCAAAAATCCTGGGGCACAGGGGAACTACCAGAGGACTAGAAAAGAGCTGATGTGGTTCCCATCTTCCAAAAAAGAAATCAGCCTAACATCAATACATGGGAAGTTACTGGAAAAGATAATAAAAAACCAGATCTGCCAACATCTAGAAATGAATAAAGTAATAACTAGCAGTCAACACGGGTTTGTTAAAAATAGATCATGCCAAACCAATCTTATTTTATTCTTCAACATAATGACACAAAATTGTTTAATTTTCATATCTCGTATTTAGCTCATAAGACGTATTAACTCAACTGACAGTGAAAAAGCAAAGCATGTCTTCTTGAAAATTTTTGCCATCAAGGTAGAGAATTACTTTTTACTGAAAAGAAAAGAGTTAGAATTGTGTTTTGTCTTAGAAGAGAAATAAAAAATAATTCAATAGAATCAGCTATAAACAACAGTGAGAGAACTATTCATAGGCACAAAAATTAAACATCTTTTTCTACTCATGTCTATACTACTTAGATGTAGACACTGCTTTTACTCTCCTGAACTAAAACTATTATTAGGTCTGGTACTGTATTAGTTCTGGTAGTTCATCCCCTATGGGAATTCTGATATAGAATTTGTACCATTGGTAGAAATAACAATGAAATATTTAAACAGCCAAGTTACAACTCTCTGTGGAATATGAAAACATATTATTACATTATGAAATAAAATCATTGCGATAGTGTATTACAAAGGAATGATCTGCTAGAATGAAGTGTCATAGGTTCCTTCCTCAATATTATTTGAGTTTTTCTGAATATCTAAACCAAATTTTTTTCACAAGACAGCACTAAAAATAAATATGGATGTGTTATGTGATTTATCATTACTTTTTCATGAATACTTTTTTATTTATACTGTCAAAAATGGAAATATACAAAATAAATAGATTTTTATAGCACTAGAATTTGATATGTCTCTCTAACAGCATTCAGCTAACTTTCTTACGTTCTCTCTTCTTTTGTTCAGATTTACTGCAATGACAAAAATAATCTATTGCAGACTTCATAAATGTGAAGCTAAAAGTCAAAGGGAGTGAGAATTGGTTATATAACAACGCACATAGACTTATTTTATATATATATTTCTCTATACAGACATTGCTACAATGAAATATTCTTGCCAATGGAATGTTGTTTTTTAATCAAATGACCTTTTTGTTCTATATAGGAATGTAGATATGTAAATATAATTGTTGTATAGTTATATATTTAATTTCTCTCTGTTTTATTATTCTGCATACAGCATTTATTCAGTTCCTTCCCCCTCCCCCACAATCCACCACTTGGCTTTAATCCAGGGACGATTGAGTTGTAAATTTCTTTAAAATTCATGTTAGTTGCAACTTACTTATGGTATTAATAAGAACTGGGTAAAATGCACAACTAATTATTGTAATTTGTAGCCTTATATGAGCACTGTATCAGAAAATAAGATCTGTGTCCTTTCTTCTGAATAAAATATATAAGAACCTTATATTCCTATGATCTCTTCTAAAATAAAATAATTCTAATACAGGCTAATTCACAAAAAATGTTCTAATCAGGTCTTTTCTTTTTTCTAGCAAATTTCCAATATTGCATGTCTGTCATGCATGGGCTGCAAGATCATAGCAGCTTCAGAGTTGACAAGTGGCCACCCCTCAATTGAAAAGATCTTCTTGCAATGAGGAGAAATCACAAAGCATTTAATTATAAATCAGTTTAACCTCCTCTTCCACTCCCTGCAGACCTCTTATGTTTCTGGGGATACTCATCATAGAACTGTTTAATCAACCTATCTGCCTTTACATTCCAGCTCTTGACCCAAGTGGCCTCAGAGAGGGGATAATCCCTTCTACTGCATGAGGTACTGCAACCTGCCCCTATGCAATTTGGAATTCAGAATCTTTTTTATCTCGTAGTGTGTCTCCTTCTGCATCACTATTGGTTTTGAGGCTGCCCAATCTACCGGTCTACTGCTGGCTTTTACAAGCTACAATGAAAGACTGGATTCACTTTCTCTAGCAGGTGAGGGAAGCTGTACAGTGACAGGGTTAATCATTTTCATTGTAGGGAAGGGCCTGATAAACTTTGGACTTAGCTTTTTTCATGGGAGCTTTAATTTTTCGTTGAAAGATAGACCTTGCTCGCAACCCAGCTTTTCATCTGAGTACCAATGGGGCAGCCGAATGAACGAATGCCATGATCAGTACAATGTCAAATATGTCAACTATCAGCAATCCAACTGAGCAAAGCTGCTGCCATTCACTGAGTTGGAATACAATAATGCCATGCATAGTAGCACTGGCATGAC